>BRDA01070265.1:30491-46991 GCA_036984385.1 Crenuchus spilurus
GTTTTTTTTTTTTTTTTTTTTTACTTGTAATTGTACTTTTAAATTTAATTCAAATTTAAGGAGAATAGTTTTGCCTTGTTTAGTAACTAGTTATACTGATATTTATATTAGAAGGTCTGCTATCAAGGTCTCCTCAGGTGTAGAGGTCAGAACAGGACAGAAGTGGTGTGCAAGGATGTAGTGGAACAGACAGAGGTAAGGTTGTGACACAGCATCGTGGTGGATGCGGTGGCTACTAGTAGGTCGAAACTGGGTACCAATCCAAAACCTAGCTACAGCAAAGCCAGCAGAAAGGAGAAGCGGAAGCTGATCCAGGAGGCGGAACATGCTGAGGTGGAGGAAGCTCACTTTAGCAGAATGGGGGGCATGTCCAAGCAGGAGGACTGGACCATAAAATCACAAGGGCAGAACTTTGGAAAGTGGAGTCACACCACTTCAAGTTTTAAGTCTAGTCAGTGTATGACGTCCTCCCGAGCCCTGCCAACCTGTTCACCTGGGGCCTGGTGAATTTTCCTGCTTGCCAACTCTGCCAGAGAAGGGGATCTTTACAATACATTTTCAGCTGCTGCTCAAAGTCCTTTGGAGGTGGTCGTTATCACACTAGTGCCATGACCAAGTACTGCTGCCAGTAGCAGATACCGTCTGCACTGGTATCAACAACAGCAAGTGGCAGCTCCCCTCCAAGTGTACCATCACCTTCGTTCAAGCACGTGAGAAGTCTCAGCCCCCTAAGAAGACCCAGGGGAGCCTGCTTGCCACAGCAAGGGACTGGCAACTACCGATTGACCTTGGGAGACTGTTGAGATTCCTGGACATCATTGCAGCATCAACACTCTGACCAGATATGGTTTTGATGTCCAGGGCAAGCAAGCAGGTAGTGCTACTAGAGATAAGTGTCTCCTGGGAAGGTCAGATGGAGGAAGATCATGAAAGAAAGAAGGCCAAGTATGCTGACCTGGTGGCTGACTGTCGGAGGAATGGGTGGAAGGCCCAATGTGAGCCTATTAAAGTGGGCTGCAGGGACTTAGCAAGCCAGACTCTACACCGGGTCCTGGAACTCCTAAGGATCTGCAGACTGCACAGCCGAAAGCCATGAAGAACATCATGGAAGCTGCTGAAAAGGCTTCACATTAGCTCTGTTTGAGGAGCCAAGTTGGGGCCTGATCACACCCGGCTTGGTCACATGGGTGAGGGTGTCTGATGTTAGACCCAAAACACCCCGTGACCCCAGTTACATCACTGAAGATGTGTCCAGGTTGCACCACATGGTGTTTTTATGCTGTGGAAGTTGCTGGTAACTTAATTTCTCTGAAGGATTCATGAAGTTTTATCTAATCAACATTTAGAAATGACACCAGTAGAAGAAAAGCTATAAAAAACACCAAATCAAAAACACAATGCTACTGTTACTAGAGGTTTACTTCTGATACAGTGTTGTTTTATATGATCACTCCAAGCTGTATTAAATAACTGTAATGTGTATTTATGTTTAAATCCTACATTTCATATCATTTCTGGATAATTGTTCAAACAATGTTTTTATTTGTACAGTGATTTGACAGCAGCAGTATACTGTGTTTTATAACTTTTTCATTTGTGAGATAATGAGAAGAGACCACAGAAGATTCAGAATTCAGGTTTATTTGGAGTGCTCAGGTTAAATGATGTCCACATACTGTCCTAGAGAGTAAAAATGCAGGTTGTTACACACACCTAAGTACCCCATATACACCTAGTTTAAGGGATGTTCCAGACACCTGTTGTGATTTTTAATAACTCATCTATATTGAAGGCCATAGAGAGAACACCATAATGGGGTTTAACAAAGCTGATGTGAGCTGTCATTAAACACACTATAGACCCTCAAGGACCTCATAAAACTGAAAACACACACTCTGTTAAAGCAGCAGGGACATGTACACTGAGAATGAAACATTAAGAACCAATAGCCAGAACTAATCTGAGCAACAGTCATGTTAGTCAAGTTTTAAAGTATAAAAAAGCCCTCAGATTTTAAAATATGGTCACACTGAAAAACAATTTGGAGTTGATTGATAATGAGTTAATTCTGGAGTCAGAGATGGAGTGGATTGGACACCTGTGTGGTCAGTACAATTACAATTACCTCCTGACTGACTCACTGCTCCTTATTAGAGCCAATCTGCTACCAATAGAGAGTCTAATGACTTTATAATAAGACAAGACCTAAGGGTCTATCTTAATGAAAATCACCAAACGCTGTCTTGCTGAGCTTACCTCAAAGGCTGACTGAACTGGGCTACCTTTATGACTGAGAGTACTGCTTCTGTGAATGTGAATAAGAATTTAAGGGTAAACCTGTGTACTTTAATGTGCTAAACTTACAAATATGATTAAAAATCCACTCAGAAGATTTTTGAGTGTTTGTGGTGAAGTGGTGGTGATGTTGATGGTGAAGTGAATGTTGTGTGTATTGAACTGAGAATTGAATAAGAGAAGACTGAAATACTGAAATAATACAAGAGAAGACTGAACAGTAGACTGAAATAGTACAAATGTCCTTTCTGGAGGTTCTAGCACTATACCTTTTTGGTATGTACAGACATTTGCATCACTCTGAGCTTATTCATCTTCAAACTGCACATGTACTATTAATAAGGATGTAATTATAAAAACAATTGATTCATGATACTGGCTGTAAGATTCTGTTATCTCAATATTTTAAAGAAATCTTGAATTTAAAAAAATCATTTTTATTAAACAATTTAGAATAATGCACATTTTACATGTATAATGTATACATTTTAAACATTAAATGATGCTTCTCCATTTAAAAGAAATGACTAGGAACAGATATTTAAAATGATAAACATGATGTATCATTGTGTCTTCATCATATCTTAAATAATCAAGTTTATATTGTCCTTTCTGATTCCTGAAGCATAAAGAATGGTAAATCGTGTGGACTTTTCTTCATGTCATATACCTGCCTCTGCCCTCTTCCAGCCCCGTCTTGTGCTCCTTTGTATATGTTTTCCTATGTCCATGTTCTCTGTTTATTTTCATCTACTTCATGTCTCTGTGTCCCTGCCCTCATCATGTTGTCCTGCCTGCTAATGTTCTGCACCTGTCTCGTCTAATTCCACAGCCCTGCTCGTTCCTTTCCTCTTTGATTATGTTTGGTATTTATGCTCCCTTTTGTTTCTGGGACCATTGTGACTCATTAATTGTCCCGGGACATTTGTGTATGTAGTGATTGCTATTATGTGTTTATACAGTTTCTGCATGTTTTCCAGCTAGCTTAAGCTTAATCTTGTTGTGTTGACGGTCACAGTGTTTTATTTCTTAGTTGTGTGTTATTATAATAATGTTTTTACATGTGGATTCCATCGCTGCATCCCGCCTCCATTTGACCATTTACACGCTGGATTCAGTAGGAATCTGGATGAATTTCAGTGTGTAAAGGGCAAGGGCACAAGCCTAAGCTTTAAATATTCATTATTGAATATTGGTAAACAGATCCATTTGTGAAAATATTTACATTTCTTCAAAAATGTCAACATGTATATTATCTTTTGTAGATACTGTTTTGTTTCCATCTCCCACTTTTAAATATGGAGGTATTAAAGGATTCATTGGAGTGTTAAAAAACATTTTTTTTTTTTAATTTTTATGGCTTCATTCCAAGTCTTTTTGACACTTTATTTAAAAGAATACACTCCACCCACTCTCGAGCTGAAATAGACTGAATTTTATTTATGAACATGGGCTGTAAGTTGTACGGTACTGCTGGGAGCTGTTACGTAATTGTGAGACATAATAATTATTCCAGTTTTACAGGAGGTTAACCTATTGGTCTTCCCAGTGGAACTGTAATCTTATTCCCACATTTCATTGTAAAAATGGTCAAGCTTGAACACTTCACACTGCATCACCTTCACTCTGCTGGTGCGTGGTCATGTTCTGCATGCACAGATGGGACCTGCTCTTTTATTCATAAGGGATCTTTGATCTTTCTCCAGCGCAGTCACATGGACAAAATCTAAGAGGTCACCAGATGACTAACCTGTTGGATAGCGAGCTCTGTAAACAGTATTTACATCCTATGCACTGTGTTCCAAATATGCCTCATTTAAGATGCATATTCTCAGCTCACATGCTGGTTTACAATGACATGTAGCATCCCATAGGTAGAAAAAAAAATTAAAAATGAGTTCTTTTCTCCTTATTTAGGCAACAATGTTATTATATGGAAAAACAAAGGTGACTTTAGATTAAGGTGCTCAGAGATTTCCTCCGAGACCTCAGTAATTTCACATTTGTTCTCATATTATGCTCAGATTTACCACAATAATAGCAATAGTTATTACATTTCAATGTATTTAATTCAATTACAAGAGTCTTCTCCATTCTGATGCTCTGAATATCTATAACAATTTGTTTCTGGGTGTTATCTTTTCATCTTGTGTTGCAGTCTTCATTAAGAAGAATCTCCATTAAGTCTTGAGTCATCAGACAGCAACATTTTTAGCAATAAATATTTCCTCTGGCACTGTAATCTGTGATTTTTCAGTTTTTCTTAAAGTTAAAGACAAAATGCTACACTTACTATAAATGCACCATAAGTGCCAGTGTTAATTATGCACCTAACACTGCTTTGCATGACTGCCTAGCTTGCTGTTTCAACACACGTTTAGATTGCTTATCTATATAAAATAACCTTGTTCAAAGATTTACTTTTTGCCACCTAAGTAAGCAATCACATCAAGGCTAATAAAATGTGCCACATATGCTAATGTGACACTGGAACGGTTGACAGATACTCAATATTCATTTCAGCATGCAAATGAATGATAGGCTCATTTTTGGTCTTTGTCAATTATTTATTAAATTTAATCAATATGTTTGAAAAACAAATGCATCATCTAATTTGTGTAAGATTTTTATTTTATATATTAAAGTGAAGTATTCAGTGTTATGGGCACACAGCTTTTAAAGGTAATAGAGAAACACAATGCAATCTTTTTGAAAGATCAGGACACTGAGCACAGGCACTTTGTGTGTGTGTGTGTGTGTGTGTGTGTGTGTGTGTGTGTGTGTGTGTGTGTGAGTGTGTGTGTGTGTGTGTTTGACTTTTGCACTACACCATCAGAAAAAAAGATGACTGCATGTGTACATGTTCGTCCCTGAGTGTAATTGTACCTTTAATGGTACAATATGGCCAAATGTGTGCCTTAAAGGTTCACTACATTCACTTCTCCAGGAGACGGGAGCAGATTTGTGTCTTTTCATATTGCTCTATATAATAAATCATAAAAGTAAAATAAATGTAAAGTAAATGTCTAGAGTCATGACAGGGTGAGTGGCCTTAAAAAACAACCTTAATATGGTACAATTATATTCTCTAACTAAAGGTACTGAAGACGTACTCTTCAGTGTTGCACCCCATCACACATTTATTTTTGCCTGATTTTCTCCCCAATGTGTTTGGGAGCTATTTCACCCACCCATTCATTCACTCTCCCCATCACTGTAATGTCCCTGACTCTAAGAGGGTGCAGACTCACACAGGCCTCCTCCGATGCATGTGAAGTCAAGCTCTGCCTCTTTCCAACTGCTGCCAATGCATCACTGCCAGGCATCCAACACATTCAGTTCTGATGGATGAATGGTTGCCTGAGTCAGTCAACATTGCTTACTAGTAATACCCACCCAGAGAGAACACGGCCAATTTTTGCCCTAGCTTCCGATGGCAAGCAGCATGATTGGGATTCAAACTCACAATCCTCAGATCATGGTGACAGTGCCTTAGTCTGCCGAGCCAGACACAAATTTCTATCAATTTATCTGCCAACAGTAGCTACAGTAGATGCTTCATCTGGTTGGCCTCCAGTAGATAAATGCTTTTCATTTAAATAACAATCAACTAAATATTTATTAAATCAATCTTAAATTTCACTACCAATATCATTGGCACTTGACCTTAATGTCAGCCCCAAATCTAATCCTTAACCTTAAACTTAACCTTGATCTTATTCTTAATATTACTGAGTGTCAGTTGAGCTTCCCCAGATAGTTTGTTAGTAATTTGAACATCTGATATTTTACAAAGGCTACTCAGAAAAATGGATACTGAAGTTAGCGACGACAGAGGATGTGTGGGTTTATTGAAATATGCTAATCTGTGATGAAATAGATTCACTGTTAGCAACTGTAAAAGATCATCAAAAAGTAATCAAGATTACAAATGATGCAATGCAATATTGATGGAAAGAACTTCCCCTGCATCCATCGCAGAATTGCCTGTTGCTTTTCTAATTCTGAACGCAGTAGGAAAATCACCCCTCCAGCAATGCCATTTAGAATGAATTACATACCAGTGATTAATTTCCATCAGCAGTCAACATATAATTATCAGAGCCAAAAATCTGTATCTTGAAATTAAAACATTTTTACATGCCGTTACACTGTGCCAAAGACAAATGTGCACATACAAGATCCCAGTTTATACTGTTAGCAAATACATCCTCATGTCTTCATGTCATTCTAACCTTGTCACTTATTTACTTTGTAGTCTTATTTGTAAAGTGTTTGGTCTGAGTTACCTTTGACATTTACAGCCTTTGTTTCTTTGGAGAACTTTGAGATAATGACATTTAATTACCACTGAGCAGTCATGCAGTTCTGCTAATTACAATCCCAGGAGTTGAGGCTTGATATCTAATTAACTTCCACTCTCTTGGATGTCCATTGCTGTTCTTTTACACATACTCAATGTCAAGAGAACTCATAGCTTTTGATAATAATTCAGCTTGGCTTCTTCCTTCTGCGACAAAGGCCTTCATACTATCTGCAATTGCAGTGCTGCCAACTTTGATCCATCAAACTTTGCGATTATGCTCAGCCATAGTTTCTTCACAGTAATGAGCTCCTCACTTTGAGACCAGTGGGTTGTTGGTTTCCACCAGCTGTAGCTGTCTCTGGCTGACTGATTGCACAAGTGAATGTTCCAGTGGGTGGGGTGCTCTCTAGGGTGCTGAAAATGGCTTATGGCATTGAAGTTGCCAACACCTTGGTCCGGAGGTTCTGTCAAATGTGTTGAGCTACAGCTACGCTTTTAAAATATCTTGCGCCTACTTTTAAAAGATACATTAAACATTCTTCAAGTGGCCATTTTTTCATAAAATACCCTTGAATATGGGCTGTAAACAATGTAGGAGCCACTGGAGACCAACACATTTGTGAGGGCTTAGTGCTTATTCTGTCAGTGGTGTTGCTGGCAGCTGGTTGCACAATCAATGCAGTGTCCCTGATGAGTCTTTAGGTTTCTCTGGAATAGACTGGACTAATTGGTGATTGAAAATCCCTCCAGTCTGCACTACATTTAAAGGTCAACTGTTGTTATTGAATTCAGTGCTGTGTTCTAGGTTGTAATAATGGTGCTGGCTCAATAGTTAACAGCTTTAATCCAATGTATATTTCTTCAGTCAACATAGGAAAGTCAGCACACCTATAAAATAACCATTTAGTTTGACAAACTAATACTGTAAAAAGTAAATTGTCTCTGCTGTTTGTTTTCACATAAAAGTGCTCTTGTATTTTGAATTGTCTAAAATATACAGTACCAGTCAAACTTTTGGACACACCTTCTGAACATTCAGTGGTTTCTCATTATTTAAAAATCGTCTGCATTGTAGATTAATACTAAAGTCATTCAAATTATGAAGAAATAGCTACAGTACCTGTCATAAGCTTTTTCCTACATTGTAAATTAATACTAAATTAATAAAAAAGTCATCCAGACTATGAAGGAACCATGTCGTAAACTTAAAAGTGTTAAATAAACCAAAATATGTTTTAGATTTTAGATTCCTCAAAGTAGACACACAACTTATGTCTCAAACACATTAAGAGGACAAGAAATGCAAGTCACAAAAAAAGACACAGCTGTTAACTGAGTCATTCCAGGTGACTACCTCATAAAGCTGACTGAGAAAATGACAAAAACGCTGACATCTAAGCAAGAGGTGCCTACTTTGAAGAATCTAAAATTTAAAACAGATTCTGGTTTGTTTAACACTGTTTTGTTTACTAAATAATTACATATGTGTTTCTTCATAGTTTTGATTACTATAGTATTAATCTACAATGCAGAAAATTTTTAAATGATGAAAAAACACTGAATGTCCAGAAGTGTGTCCAAACTTTTGACTTTTGCAGAGTTTGCAGTTGTGCTTTTATTAAAATTAATCTTAAACTTGTTGAATACTAAAATACATTTTTTATAAAAGTTACTGTTTCCAGCCTCAGGTGAATGTCATTTCAGAACTGGGCTTGGGAACGATGAATTGAGCTCAAAGTGAAAAAATCAGGAGCTCTACCTGTCACTTCTGAATGACAGGGTGTCAATTAAAATAGTTCCCCAACTCAGAATGTCTTGAATGAGTGGAAGAGGAACATTTCTTTATTTACTAAAATGATGAAGATAGACTAAAGAAGGTTTCAGATGTTCCATCTGCAGGTGTTCTCTCTTTTCAACAACACAAACCACAGTGTAATTGAAGAGCTCACTGATGTCTCATACCCAGCTGGAGATTGAAGCAAAACATTGACATTGTTGCAGGACAAATAGTCTTGGAATACTTTTCACTTTGGTTTAAATGAGACACCCAAGATGAGGAACAATAATCAATTCCACTTCTAATAGATGACGCAATTGTTGTGACATACCCACAATTTTCAATAACTGAAAAACTGCCAGGAATTGATCCATCTGTATAACAGATGAAATAACTGCAGGAATCACAGTTCAACACCAGCAGGATTTTCCAGGCAGGAATGCAGTACAAAAGCTCTGACATTATTAAGTCTCAACATAGAAACAATTGTGATTAAACCGCAGAAATAAAAATGACAGTGCAATGATAAGATATTTGACATGGCAGAACAATTTCCTATGAGAGAAGAACCAAATTACCACAGAGTTTATTTTTAGCTTGACATTTTAATAATGAACATGATGTAATTGGAGGGGAATGAGATTAGTTGTACATGCCTGTTTTTAAAAGGAGTATATGAAAAATTAGCAGCCACTAACAAGATATATTACAAAACTGGCATCATGATATTATAAACAGAATCAATTACACTCATGACAGAAATTAATCAAAGGTGGCATGCATTTCTTTATGCCTGTCATTATACGGCACAGTTTTCAGCAGAAATGTATATTTTTATATCATGAATTCCAACAGCTAAGTGAATTAAAGATGACCTGATTTTCAAAAGACATAAATTCAAAGATTCTGAAACTTTTCAATATTTTAAACAAGATTACTTTTTATTTCCAATATTTATAGTTTCAGAATAACAACAAAGGAAAAAGTTCAAAGCCAAGTTTGGGCACTCTGGTGATCAGTAGTAACACCCTTTTCAACCTGTACCACAGCTTTTAAACACTTTTGTAGTCTTTCAGTTCTTCTTTGGGAAATTTCCACCCTTTCTGTTTGGCAAAATGCTTTGCAGAGTCATTTAGCTTGCACTTTTTGAAAAAGTCCATTGCAGATTTTGAGGTGTGTTCAGAATCATTATCCTGTTGTAGAAGCTAGCCTTTTTCACCTTCAGCTTTTTAGAAAAGTATTCCTGACATTTGCTTTCAGAACATGTTGGTACTCAGTTGAATCCATTCTTCTTTCTACCAGTAAAATCTTCCCAGTGCCACTGACTGCCACACAAACCCAAAGCATGATTGATCCACCCCCATTCTTAACAATTAGAGAAGTGTTTTCATACAATTCTGCATCTTTTTCTCCAAACATACATTCACTCAGTGTGGTCAAGATTGTTTTACTTTAACATCAACAGTCCACAGGACTTGTCTCCAAAATGAATCAGGTTTATTTAGATGTTTCTTTATAAACTTTTGAGGCTGAATTTTGTGGTGAGACAAGGTTTTCTTTTAATGACTTTCCATAAAAGTCAGAATTGTGTAGGTGTCACTGCATAGTAGAACAGTGTGCCACCACTCCAGAGTCTGCCAAATCTTCTTTTGCAGTCAAAGAGGTATGCCGCTACTTAGGGGAGTCCATGGCTACAGATTGTTAGGACAAAATTTGCTTCTCCTGGCATCTCCTAATGATTACTGTGAGCAAGCCACAGAACTTGTAAGCCAATTAAGCTCTAAGACCTTCGTAAACTATTTGAGTCTTACTGAAAATGTTGAAAATATATTGATCTTTACATTATCTACTGTATATATAAATATGTGTATATAATATAGTGGGGCCATTGGGAGGCATTCAATGTATGGGAAGTACGTTTTCAATACACCTTCACCACAGCGGCTGTAGAACATTTCACAAAGTTAGTGGTATCTGAGATGCTACCAATCTTCACCTGCCAGTCAGTTGTAGCAGAGTGTAAAACCATCATCATGAGCAAAGGACATGAGTTGACTGATGTCCAAAAGGGCATGATAATAAGGTACCAGGTGAAGGGTGGTCACGTCTTATAAAACACTAACTTTGTGTGATGTTCTAGAGCAGCCAGAGTGAAGGTCTACTGAGAATGAACTCATATACATTGGGTGCTTCCCAACAGCATAAAAGTGGTGTCCCACAAGCTATTGATGCCAAAGGGTAACAGTGACTCTGGGAAGTGCTACAGAGCAATCGATGCTCTATAATGAACAGAAGGGCAACGAGGAAAGCATCAGGGGTCACTCCTGACCAGACACTCCAAGAACCAAGGGTGGTTGAAAAACATCAAAAATCAAAGTTCTTTACCTACTGAGCAGAAATGAAACAATATCCTCATCCCTTTTCATGCCTTTGAGCATTTAGAGGTCTTTCTAGTGACGTCTAGTGGATGTTTTTTGTGAACAATACCTCTACCGATTGGTAGAGATGGCACAGTCACATTGTGTCAAATTCAACAAATTCTTCAATAAGACAGAGTGAATTTATTGTGCTCTACCAAATGGTTGAACAGAATGTTAAAGATTTTTGAGGAATTTGGTACAAGCCCCTAAATACAATTGTCACAGGGCACAAATATACTTTTATACAGCCCTGATTCTGTAATGAACAGTGCAAAATTTGCCTTGTGTAGGTCTGATCTGCAGCTACCAGAAGCCATTGACTGAAGTTATTAAATCCAAGAGCTCAGTTTCTTTTTAAACCCAGCACTGTGAATGTGTAACTGGTGAATACAATACAGACATGATGGTTCATTTGTTTTCAGCTGTAGCACATTGTGTTTGTCTATTCCTGTGACTTAGATGAAGAACAGATCACATTTGATAATTAATTAGTGCCTAATTCAAGTGCTAACAAACCCTTTCTGGCTACTGTATGATAATTATATAATGTTACGCTGTTCAAAAATACTCCTGCAAAACAAGTGGTCATGTCCAGGCACAAAAAAGAGGGAAAATAATAATCACACCTCCCTCAGTAGCATTATGACTGACTATTAAATATGAAATTAAAATCAATATTAGAGAGAATAAGCCAGTCGACAGAACTGTGCTTTGCATTACGAAGAAGAGTTATCCTTCAGTAGGTCTAATTTGAGCATTGATGGGGTAGACAGTCTCTTTGTCACATGCAACAGTAAGATTAATGAGATATCAGCATAAATGTAGATGATGAGAAGCCTCCATAACCCACAGGTTTGTTCCACTGTCTGCTTAACAGTCTAACTGCATGCACACAGTATCTGTAAAAAATGCAGTGTGTCATCTGCTTAAGGTAGCTCTTGATTGATGAAAATGGAATTAAATGACTTTCATCATAATACTGCAGCAATTATTTTGCCTCTAATATATATACCAAAATTTTACGACCACCTACACAAGGGGGAATAACCACTCATGGTTCAGAGTGTTCAGTGGTGATCGCTGGTAGTTTCTTCATAGCTCCTGTGTTCATTATAGAGGTTTACTGGTTCACTGTGGTGCATCACTTGCTTTGTACCACTCACTGGAGTCGTTGTTCCTCTCTGGCAATAATGGCCAGTGTCCATTCTATGATGGCTCTAGAACATTCCTGAAAGTTAGAAAGCCTGTCAAACGGCATCCCTGTCTAAGTCCATTCCAAACCAGGGGTGGCAAAAAATTAACTGTATGTATTTGGTTTTTTTTACGTTTATTTTAATATGTGGAATTCACTTGTTGAGGTTCATAAAAATGAAACAAGCATGACCAGAATGTTAGATTTCAAATTCATATGATGATTGATTAATGATTTTATACTGAAATAGTAAATACATTACCATTGTTCTTACATTTGCAATCTGGTCTTATGACTGGAAGGTTGCTTGTTCGATCCCCAGGCAGGTCATGATTGAAGTGTCCTTGAACAAGGTATCTAATCCCTAACTGCTATCCAGTTGCTGTAGACAGGGACTGCCCACTGCTTTGGGCACATGTTCTTGATGCCTCCTAGTGTGTGTGTTTGACTGCATGGATGGGTTAAATGTGGAGGTCAAATTCCTCTGTGTGCAAATACATTGACCAATAATTGTGCACTTTATATCTGGAATTTGTAGTACTCATTTCCCATTTTGCTTTCATTTTTCATTCCTCACATATTTGGGTTGTTAATTTCAAAATTTGTTACATTTGAATGAAACTATATAAGAAAAATGGCACAAAATATTCTCAAAAAGACTTTTTTGCACAGTGAATTATTATTATTATTATTATTATTATTATTATTATTATTATTATTATTATTATTATTATTATTATTATTAATAATAATATTTTATTTATACTGCACTTTACATTTTTGGAAATCTCAAAATGCTACAAATTAAAAGCATGAGATAAAAAATTAAATAAAATAAAGTAAAAAATGTAAAAGAATTTGCATGTTTATGTGTATTATTAATTAAAACACTCCAGGTTTTTGTTCTTGCAGGGCTTGTGTAGCTTGACCTCACATAAGACTACTGTTCATGTGTGCCAGTTTGCAAGTTAACATCAAAAACAGCCCCTCTTGGCAAAGAGCAGCGTTTAGATGACAGTTCCATCAGGAGTATCCGGCGTGTATTACTACGTGACTGCACCAAGACACGTTTAGTCATTCAGTATCTATTACAGCATCAAGCCAGCTGCAAACTGCTTTAACATGTGGAGGAACTGACTGCTTTGTTATGATTCTAAACCAGACATACTCAAAACTGATAGCCAGTGATCACAATTTATAAAAATATACAACCGAATATCAGTCTATGTCTCCCTTTAGCAGTTTTTTTTAAATAAAACCTGCAACAAAAGACACCAATATTTGTAATATATATTTTAAAGTCATTATAATCTGCATTTGTTGGAAACTTTATGTAGGTCAAATCCTCCCTCTGTTGGAGTATCTTCTGGCCTCCATTTCTAAAACAGATTGTGCAGGGATTTCAACAGGATGCCTCTATGGCAATACAGATTAGGCAATTAACCTTGATGTCACTGTAATTATTAAGACACTTCAACAAAATGAATTAATTTCCCAAAAGGTTGTGGTAGCAAAAACTATCTCTTATTCTCTAGACAAAAGCAGAGAGAACACTGCAAACGAGTGTTGCAATTAAGTATTCACAGGTGAGGTGAGTATTACACATCTCCAGCCATGCTCATTTTGTCTACACAAGTAAAGCACAATCAAACACGTATTAAGTCAACCAATGTCACATTTAAAATCAGCTGAACTCTCAGCTGATTATGAAAACAAGCTTCCACATGAGTAAATCCTAACTAATACCAGCACAGTAAAAGCACCAGTACCATTTCAGCAACAGATCTTTATCAGGAACAGTAATATGTTGCTTTATTTGTAAATGATGTCGGTGGTGATTTAATTTTCTATATTTTTGTATAACTTAGACCTAAAACTTCATTAAATTGCCCTAAACATGTATAAAGAGAACCAAATCAAACAAATTATACAAAAAATATTAGACTTGCTCATTTATTTATTGAGGGAAATGATCCAATATGGGCGGCACGGTGGCTTAGTGGTTAGCACGTTCACCTCTCAGCGCTGAGGTCTTGGGTTCGAGTCCACATCTGAGCGCAGTTTCCATGTTCTCCCCGTGTCTGCGTGGGTTTCCTCCGGGGACTCCGGTTTCCTCCCACAGTCCAAGAACATGGAGGTCAGGTGAATTGGCTACTCTAAAATGTCCATGTGCCGTGTGTTCACCCAGCGATGGACTGGCGCCCTGTCCTGGGCTTAGTTGAATAGTGTAATGCCCTGCCCTGCGCCCAGTGAGGGGGTAGTGGACTAATCGCGACCCTGATAAGGATTAAACGGGTGTGATTAATGAATGAATGATCCAATATTACATGTCTGTGAGTTTGAGAACCTTTGCTTTAAAGTCACAGTATGTAGTTTCCAGCGACATCTAGTGATTTAGTTTCCATATTGCAACCAACTGAAAACTATTTCCACAGCCCCTCCCTTCCAAACACAAAGAAGTCTCTACTGTGGCCGTAAGGTGTCAAATCTTTGATACTCCTGAACGCGATGTCTAATAGCAGCTTTAGAGCTAGTGATATGTCAAGTGATAAGATTAATTTTAATTAGAAATTTAGGAAATGTACTATGTAAAATTATCACAGCTACAATGCAGACGGAACATATTTTCTGCACTTCAGTAGTGCTATTGTCAACATTAGCTGTTTTCTGTACAAAAGACAAGATAATGTAACAAAGTAAACACATCACACTTTTTTTTTCACAGCAAGACGGCGGCGCACAGTTGCGCAGTGGCTTCTCACGCTACTAGCATACTCAGTTTTAGTATTTCTTATGTCGGTTTATATCGGTTCTAATCCTGAATTCATTCATCCTCGGTGGTTGAGTTACTGCCGAACTGAACTCATTCAGATAAGAGACAGTTTAGCCACAGAAGCAGCAACTTTGGATAATAACGTTCGGGCTGAGCTGGGCAGACTACGGCTTCTCCAGACACCGGCCCACTGGAGTGGAACACAGGCCGGGAGGAGGAGATGAGACCGGCAGCAGAAGCAAGGCAAACGGGGTGGCATGCGAGCCAGGCTAAAGGCTAATGCTAATCGTCCCCCAATTCCATCTATTTTTCTCTCCAACGTCCACTCTCTGGACAACAAGCAGGACCTCCTGCGGCTAAGGATGAATATTTCTGAGGAGATGAAGAACTGCGCTGTGATTTCTCTCACAGAAACATGGCTGAACCAGAGCATGCCGGACTCGGCCTTCCAGTTCGCCGGCCGGCAGCTCTTTTCCGAGCGGACCGTAACCAGCAGTCCGGGAAAACCAGAGGGGGTGGCTTAATAATCTACATCAGTGAAGGTTAGGGTGACCAGACGTCCTCTTTTACCCGGACATGTCCTCTTTTTGAAACTTAAAAAACACGTCCGTGTGAAATTTCACGAACGTCCGGGATTTTGTTTTACTCGAGAAGCGTTTCGTTCACAAACTAGTCTCGCCCTCCCCCTATTCCGTTCAGATCACTTTATTAAATGTATTTGGGCAAGCAGGACCCAAGCAGAAATCCAAGCCGGTTTCCCTATAGACTGCCTACAAGCTCAACGATTGGCTCTGCCATTTCTTGCTAACGCGTGATTGGTCGTCGCCACTGACACTCCCTCAAACGTCCAAAGCGTCCATTTTTACCTGTAAGTTGTTTACATGTTGCGCGTTTGTTCTGTCTGTGTCACGTCAGCTACACGTATTTTACTATCAGAGGTTTAATAACACAATTCATAAACATTAACATTTGAGTCTGTGTTTGTGTCTACCAGTCTGCGATAAGCCATCTATTTATGTGCTTTTAAGTTGAACTATTATCAAAATAATTCAGAATTTCATCTTATTTTTGCTCAAAAATTAGGTATAATTATGTGTAAATTGAGGTTTATTGATAATTTTATGCTACATGCTTTTAACAGTTTATTATTTTTTAATAATATGTAATGTATTAATATTTAATTTTCAAATTTTATTATTTTATTTTATCATAATAAACCTCATATTTATTAATATAGTAGAATATTATTAATAGTAACTATTATAGGGATGTCAATATTTATTAATAATTAATAATAATAATAATAATAATAATAATAATAATAATAATAATAATAATAATAATAATAATAATAATAATAATACAATTTATGTTCAAGCAAAAAAAAAAACCCTGCTGAGGTGTTCTCTTTTTCGTCATCTCAGATCTGGTCACCCTAGTGAAGGTTGTCTACAAACTGTGTGTTGGTAAACAGCCACTGCTCTCAGGTGAGCATAAGAATCTTGACGAGCATAAGAATGTTCTGCCATCTTAACAAATAAACCAAAAAACCTTTATTCTTGCTTCTCCTCCGTGTATTTATTGAGGTATATATTTATTTCTTCTTCTTCTCCTGTTTTATGTCAGCGAATGGTAAAACAAAGCTACAGCACCATGAAATTTGAGTGGCCAATTTGTCATTACAACACAAACAGTTTTTCAGTTTGCTAGCCTCTTGTTTGTCCTTTTCGAACTACT
>BRDA01070271.1:0-10126 GCA_036984385.1 Crenuchus spilurus
CCTCCTGATTGATGTATTGTTTGTTGCAATGCTAACTAACTACAACACAGTGATGAAAAAACCAGTCAGAGCATGTGCTTATTTTCAATAAACCAACTTTTTCAGCAGATCAGCAACAATATAAAATATGATGAAAAATATTTATTGTTTTAATTAAAAAAGAAAGTACATTTAAATTAATTGCGCAACAATGTTGCTCCAGTTATATCACAATGCATCACTAGGGGCATTCTCCAGGCTTTCCACTGCCTGCAATCACCCCTGCAATCAGCTGTTTAATGCTGGCAGCTGAGCTCACTGCTGACATTAAGGCAACCCTTGCTTCTTTTTGGCTTTGTGCCCTTTCGAGTGTTCCCTTTTTTGTGACTGATCAGCACTAGTCATCAGCTGAGATTGCTTACAATGGTGACTTGGGCTTTATTAGGACTGTGTTGGATGTTCCTTATAAAGTCATCTCATAGTTCCTGTTTGCACAGAAATGAGCCCACCAGTAAGAATGACAGCATTTCATAAGGGTTACCCTAATTGACATCCTAAATCTCTCTTTGTAATGGTGGTCCTCCTGTCCATGGTGGTCAGTGGAATTCTTTTTTTTTTTTTTTTTTTTTTTTTTTTTAATGAGTGTTTGGAATGATGTATTCCAGTTTTTTGGGATGATGTATTCCAGTTTTCTCTAGTTCTAACATATTTAAAACCAGCATTATTCAAATTAAATTCCTCTTTTTTCTCCAGTTTTTAGGCTCACTACTGGCATTCTTGGGTAGGACCTCTTCAAAGTCCTCCCCTTTAGTGTAGCTTTCTAGTTCAGGTCATCCTCATTTATTAAACTATAGAGCCAGTGTGTGTTGCAGCACCAATGGTGCTGTTTTCCTTGAGTGCACTCTTTTCTCTCACCTCTGGGCAGTGCTAGGGTGGGATCTCATGGTTACTAGGTGGTCATTTTTGCACACTTAAGTGGTTACATTTATTTCAGGGTTGCCATTACAGACTCTGGCACAGCATAGCTGTGAAGTGCACCACACCTTCTTAACCCTGCTGTAACAACTCACCCTGGGATTTGGGATTCCTTAAGTTTACAAATTTTATTGCTATTTTGTTATGTTGTGCCGGTCACGCTATATGTGCTTGATAACCAACCCAGTTGCATTCCACTTTGGTTCTGCTGGTGTTGCTAAGCTTTTGCTAGGTGATTGTTATGCTGTTGTTAAGTGGTTGCTAGGCAGTTGTTATGGTGTTGCTAAGTAGTTGCAATATTGTTGCTAATTGGTTGCTAGGTTGTTGCTATAAGCAACCATAATTAAATGAAAATCTAAGTAATAAGTGTATAATTAAAACAGATAAATATTTAGAAAACTGTTCTGAAAACATATCTCAGAAATGTCAGACAGTACTTTTAAACTACATTTAAATGTAGTATTTTGTGTTTCTCTTACTGTGTATCATTTTAGACAAACCAAAATGAGTATTCTTCAGACAATTTGTTCAGTAAACAACAAAACATCTCAAAGGTACATTTTCAGTGTGAAACAATAAACACACCAAGTGTTTCAAATATATTAAATGTTTTTTGTAAGATGTAGCAGATGAAATAAAACGCCTGTGAAAGAGATGGATGAAGAGACATTTTCCTTCAGCTGTTTTGAATTTTTTTTAGATTCAACTTTTTGCCAATGTGATTTGTACACATTTGGAATTTGACCTCTGCATTTCACCCACCTGTGCAATGAAACACACACTAGTGAACATATTAGGCTATGAACATGTGCCTGGAGCAGTGGACAGCCCTATCCTTGGTGCCCAGGGAGCAGTTGGGAGTTAGGGGCCTTGCTCAAGGGCACTTCAGTCATGGCCAATGTTCCCTCTAATTTTTCATGTGTCTGAGCAAACACATAAACTCTCTGAGCGGTGCCTTGAACCACCGTGAGCAACATCATGCCCTCAAATCAAATTGAATCAAATTTATTTATAAAGCACTTTTTACAACTGATGTTATAAAGCAGCTTTACAGGGTTAGTAATAACAAACCCAAAGCACTGTGGTCACGCCAGCACCGCATCCATCCAAGTTACATGGTTTTTTAAATTACAGTACTAACTATACTATTAATAATATGGTAACATTAGTGTTTATTAGTTCTTTTATAACAGATTTATATCCCCGTCAAGAACATTTAATAGTAACATTATTAGCAAAAAAACTATCAAAAAAAAAATGAAAGGAACTGACTTCTTCGTTTCAGATTTGCAGTATTTGCAATATGGTTTTTTTGCATCATTAGGAACACTTTTAATCTGTTATATCAAACCTTTTTCTTTTTCAAACCCAGTCCTTGCAATACCCATATTTCCCCTATTTACCTGGCATAATAGCTAGCGACTGTCTTCACTTCACTTTCTCTCTCTCTCTCTCTTTCTCTCTCCCTCTCTCCTCTTCACGCTGTACTTCCTTAGGTTGTTATGTTCTTGTTCTTATTGTTGCATTCAATCTTCCAACACCCACTTTTTTGTTGTTTCTTGGCGGTAATTTTTAAAAGTAGCCCAAAAAACCACACCCGCCACCCTTTAATTTTCACCTGCGACATGATTTTAAAACAAGCCTGTTTAAAGCAACCCTGGCCACACCGCTGTGCTAGCTAACACACGTGTGGCAGAACGTAAGGATGCTGTCATACCAGCTGCGTAAATAAGTTTGTGAATCATATCATTGGCTGGAGCAGCCAGTCACCGGTCACTCACTGACTCACATTGCAGAATAGTACAGAATGAATTATGTGTTTATTTTATTTTAAATTCAGGTTGGATTTTTTTGTGCGCAGCGCAGATTTTCTGTGCGCGGAGACCGTGTCAGCAGTGCGCAATTGAGCACGCATGCAGCTTAGAGGGAACAGTGGTCATGGCCTGGCAGGCGATCAAACCAGTGACCTTCCAGTGACAAGACCAGATTCCTAACAACCAGCCCTTGCCTGCCCTCATTGTGTGTTGCAATGGTATGAGTGGATCAGGTACAGCAGAGCTACTACTTAAGTGTTTTAAGACTGTCCATTTTAAAATTGTCCACTCTAGTAGACACACCTAAATTGTTGGTCTGCCATGTAGATGTAAAGTCAGTGACAATATTATTTGGGTGTTAGATCATTCTCTGCTGTCCCTGCAGTGGCACTGATGTGGTGGTGGTATGTTGCATGGATCAGACACAGCAGAGCTGCTGAACATTTTAAAGAACATGTTAGCACACTGTCACTCTGTTAGACACACCTACCTTGTAGGTCCACCTTGTAGATGTAAAGTCAGAGACAGTAGATTATCTGTTGTACAGTTTGTGTTTGTCTTTCACTGGTAGGAAGCTTTTAGCTGGTTAGTTTTTGCTGATGCACTATGTTCATTTCAGCAGTGACACTAAGCTCTGCTGTGTCTGATCCACTTGTAACAGCGTAACACACACTAACACACCACCACCAAGTCAGTGGCACTGCAGTGCTGAGAATGATCCACCATCTAAATAATACCTACTCTGTGCTGGTCCTGTGGGAACCTGATTATCACAGTTGCATTCTGAATCTTATGTTTACTATGATGTTTATTGTACACCTTGTTGGGGTGTCAGAGTGTGTTTGTGTGTGCGCTTTACACACTGAAGAGCACAACTGTCATATGAGTTTAATATCAAGCCCTCATTCGAAGTCTAAATTACAAACAAAAACAAACATTGGAACAGACTTTAACTGCACAGCAAAGACATAAAGCCATTAAGACATAAAACTATAAAGGCATTTTGCCTCAGGGCTTTCACATCTCATCTCTGCAATCTCTGACACGTGTCAGAAAGAGGCTTAAATTATTCACCTTCCTTTTTAAGTAGGCCCACCAGTAAATATTTACTTTATTAATTTGTAAACATATTTTTCTTGCTCTTATCCAAGTTTAATCTCCCCCGTGTCTCTTTGTTGGATGTCAGTTCTTTCATAATAGAGAGAGACAGAGCGAAGTATGTAAATCACCATTTGCATGTGTAGCGTTATCAATTTATGATTATCCTCCTCCTCTTTGATTTGAACTCCTGCTTGCAGTTTTATAGCTGTGAAACTGAGTGGAATTTTGATTTGCAAGGCACATTTTTGCCGTATTGAGTTCACGCTGCCTTCTGAATGCATTTGTTGAGATCTAGTTCTGTGTTTTAATCAGCAGAAATGATGTGTTTTATGTTTTTCAACCAAAAACAATTATCCTCAGCTTTGCTGTGATCATCATACTGCTTATCTGATGATTTGGAGAAGCTACTGATTTGGACATTTTGACAGTCAGCATTGAGATATTAGCGTTTGAGTTTTAAATGATTGATTATTTCTTTATTTATGATTATACGGTTTATTTGTCTGCAGTGCCAAATCAAAGAAATAAAGAACTGTGAAAAAATGTTGAAGGTGAACTGTCATATTTTGTATATTCATTGCACACAAAGCGAAATATTTCAAGCCCTTTTTTGCTTTAACACTGATCAGTGTGAATTATAGAAAATCTGAAATACAGTATTTTGAATTATTATAATACTTAATTTGGAGTTTGAGTAAATTGCTATTCAAACAGAATAAATACTATATATCTCTTGGGTTACAGCTGACTCATTCTTTATATCAATACTCCTGAACAAGAGACAACATTAGAAGTGTCTTACTTAGGCTAAGGACAAAAAGAGCCGGGCTGTTGCTCAGTGGTGCAAAATCAATTTATCAGTTTTGCATTTGATTTATATTTACATTTACAGCATTTAGCAGACGCTCTTATCCAGAGCAACGTACAACAGTGCTTTGTTCCCATAAGAGAATTCATCTCTGCTAATAAAGACAGGTTAGAGTCCAAGAAACTCTTCAGTTCGGACATTGTTAGAACAGCCATTACTAATACCATAGAAGGAAGGACAGATACTCAGTTATCTACAATATGAGCATAACAATGCATTACAACAAGAGAAACTAGTGCTGACTTAAGTGCTCCATAAATAGATGGTCTTCAGTCTGCGTTTGAAGACAGTGAGGGACTCTGCTGTCCGAATAGCCAGAGGGAGTTCATTCCACCACTTTGGTGCAAGGACAGAGAAGGGTCTTGATTTTAGCTTCCCCCATGTCTTGCTTTGTAGGTGAGCATCAGGGTCTTGAATCTGATGCAGGCAGTTACAGGAAGCCAGTGAAGTGAACGCAGCAGAGGAGTGACGTGGGAGAACTTGGGTTGATTGAAGACCAGTCGAGCAGCTGCATTTTGAATCAGCTGCAGGGGTCTGGTGGCTCTTAGAGGAAGACCAGCCAGGAGTGAGTTGCAGTAGCCAAGTCTTGAGATGACGAGAGACTGGAAAAGCACCTGGGTAGCGTCCTGGGTCAGAAAGGGTCAGATCCGTCAAATGTTGAAAAGGAGGAACCTGCATGACCACGCCGCGTTTTAAAAATAAAGGTCCAAAGGTCTCGAGGATGAGTGGAGAGGCACAGAATCCAAGGGTGTCTGAAGTCCAGTGTGAAGTTTCTTCAATAAGTGATAGTTTGGGGTGCCATGTCATCTACTGTTGTTGGTCCACTGTTTTATCAAGTCCAAAGCATGAGCAGGCAGAGACAAATAACTGGATTAAACTGTCAATTATTCTCTGCCAATGTCAAAGACATTTGTCTGAATGTGTGTGTGTGTGTGTGTGTGTGTGTCCCTTTATGCTCCCTGGTTTTAGGGCAAGTGCCTCTTTGTCAGTCTTAAATGTGTGTGTGTGTCACTGTGGATCGATACACACAGGAGTGAGGGAAAAGCCTGAAAAAGTTCCCCAGCACACCTTCACTAATCTCCATTAGCTACTCAAACCCACTTTACATTGATCCACACACACACACACACACTCACACACACACACACACTCATTTCACCCATAAGTGAAATCAATATTGCACACACAAACACAAACCAACAATGAAACCAAGACTCACACAATTCTACACAATACGTTACCTTCACCTGTTTCTGGTTTCCAGAAGTGACCCTCATGCACTCTAAAAAATCAATGTTCAGTAAAACAAAAGCATGTCATGAAAATAGTTGCCCCACACCTGTTGTGATAAGACTTGTTTGAAGGCTACCTTCATAAGGTCTTCCTAACACATATTTGACATATTTTGAAAGCAATACTTGAGCATTAATGACCAGTCAGAAACAGCAGTGTATTTTGCAACTTTATAGTAAAGTGATTGTGATTGTCATGTCTATGGTAGAATGTAAGTGATCATTTTCACACATAATGCATATTAGAAAAGAATATAATATTGTGAATTTGTGTTCATAATTTCATGTTAAAATCTGAATTCCAGTGTATTTTTATTAGAATATTTAATTTTAAGTTTTGAGTAAATTACTGTTCAAACAATAGTTGCGTTTCCATTGACGCTGAAATATCGCAAATTAGAATTGCGAATAAAAATGTGCTTAATGGAAACACGACAATTTTGAAAAAACTCACGTTTTCCCATAAAAGTCTTTTGCGCTAAGATGAGGTGGTTTTTCAGTCGTATCGAAATTGGTTTATATCGCAAAAGTGTAATGGAAACACTCGAACTGACTTTTATCGCATCAAGGGAGTCACGTGATCAACAACAAATAGACGTTTCTATTGGTGAAAAAGACGACGAAGAAGAAGACAACAACAGAAAGTGCGAGGATGAAGATGACGTGGCATATTTGGAATAACGAGGAGAATCCTTGGACAATGTGCAGCTGGCTCCACTAGAGATCTCACAACATCACAAAGTTCATTAAAAGTTGAGTGTGTCATTCTAAAATGTTGAATCCACAGCTCTTCTGTAAAATCATCGACTACAGTTTCCCAAAAACGCCGCATACGTAGCTGCTCCCAAGTATAAGGGGCTTGTCGCTCCAAAGCCTCGATAAGTCTCCGTCTCCTCTGATGGCTGATGATGAGCACTAGTGCCGTGGTAGCAGTATGTATAAAGCTGAAGTATGTGTTTACATCCACTGCCGCCATGTTTGTAATGACTTATCGCGAGAACAAACATATTCACATGTGATTTTATAAAAGTATTTTGCATTTAATGGAAACACCGCAATTGCGAAACTTTTGTCGAATTGTTTTTTCGACAAAACAGAATATTGATAAAGTTTTGCGCAAAACTGCAATCGAAATGCGACTAGTATCAACATCCATGCATCCATCCATGATCTTTCATTTAATCCTGGTCAGGGTCATGGTCAGTCAACAATAAAGCAATAAAAGGCTTGCAGTATTTCATGCATGAATTTACATGTAATTAGAAAATATGAGTTTACCTTTTTGAATTCAGTTTCAGTTGAATTCACAAATAAATGTGTTTTAATTTTTAGAGATGCACTAGTATGTTGTATTTACCATCATTTACCAGCATTTGTCCATTTGATCAGCTCCACAGACCATTTACATCCTGTAGTCCATCTTTTTTCCAGTGGTCAGGACCACCATACGACCACCACAGAGCAGGTATTATTTGAGTGATGGATAATTCTCAGTATTGCAGTGTGTTGACATGGTAGTATTTACCCGATTTAACACACCTGATAAGCAAGCTGTGAGTGGGATTTGCAATAATTTCCTTGTTAATGAAGTCGTTCGCTGTGGTTTGATGTGAAATACTACAGTAAGAAATAGTAAGTGAACTCTATGACATTACCTGGATTTGTGCAGTGATTTGAAATGAAATGTGATCTGATTGTTACTGTCACACTTGTAACACAAACTGGACTAAAAAAACAAACAGTTTTACTGTTCAAGTCATTTATTAAACACATGCAGTGCAGGTGAGAGGGATGTAAGTGCACCCGGATGTAACCGCAGCAATCACATCCAGCAAACATTTATTTTAGATGTAAATAAGATTTGCACAATGTCGATGATGAATTTTGGACCATTGGTTCCTGCAAATGTATTTCAGTTCATCAGTATTTCCAGATACTTGCCTAGATACCTGCCCAGATAATACCCAGGAAAACTCTCCAGTCAACAGAGCCGTGTGGAGCATTCACCACCAATGAAGGACTAGAGGATGACAAACACAAACACTGCAACAACAGAAGTGTTACTCTTACTGGTTTTACATCTACATGATGGACAAACAAGCTAAGAGTGTCTAATAAAGTGGACAGTAAGTGGACAGCTTTTAAATGGACAGTCGTTAAACACCCTAGTCACTCTAGTCCACCACCACATCAGTGTCACTGCAGTTCTGAGAATAATCCACTACCCAAATAATACTTATGTTGTGGTCCTGTGGGGGTCCTGAACACTGAAGAACAAGGTGAAAGAATGCAACAGATAAAGAGTTTATAACAAGGATATGCTTTTAATGAATTGGCTGGTCAGTGTATGCTATATTGAAAATTAAAATAGTCTACAAAAAGGTTGTTATATGCAGTTAAAATATTTGATCCAATATGTGGCTAAACATTAGCATTGCACAGAACTTTAATAAGGACAGTAAAAGTGTTATTTTAATTCTAAATGAATTTGACTGTGTAAATGTGTGGGTGTATAAGTTGGGAAAAAAATAAGTTTTTCAAAGATAGAGAATTTCAGAGGTTCCCCCAGATGAACACTGTATGTTGTTTGTTTTGGTTATCAGTGACCTCTGTGAGCACACCATATCAAATCATCTTTTATTTTTAATATGACACAAATAAAATGCTGTGTGCATCTTTTTTTTCCAAAGTGCTGTTATTTCTCTCTAAAAGGTCACTATGGAAAGGCAAAGAGAAGGAAATTGTGTGTGTGTGTGTGTGCGTGTGTGCGTGTGTGTGTGTGTGTGTTAATCTGGTTCCCCGACAAAAAATGGAGCTTTAAATTTGCATGATTCAAATGTGGCAATCGATTGCACATGAATAAAATATCTCACAACACAAATATAGTCTTTCAGTTCACTAGTTTTGGCAGGAGTTCTGTTAAACCAGTGGTTGGCACATTCAATTCATGTAAATTCAAAGCTACATTCTTTTCAGTGAAGTACAAATATTGTACATAAATCACCTGTCCAAAAGTTTGTGGACATATGCTCATTCAGTGTTTTTTTCTTAGAATAAATGGTATTTATAATGAGTTTGTCCACCTTGCTGTATTCTCTTCTCTTCTGTGAAGGCTATGGACTATACATTGGAAAATTATTTTGGAGACTTTCATTCAGTCATGTGAGCATTATTGAGGTCAGGTACAGATGCTGAATGATTAGGTCTGGATTAGCTATGCCACTCCAACTTATCCCAATAGCATTGGATGGAGCTCCACCACTCCAGATGCTTGCCATTGGACATACTAACTTTGGATTCATATTTGACATCAAACTAGCTGAATTTGTTCATTTGAAGATTAAGATGGATATTTTTGAATATGTTTCATATTCACACTGAAAATATTAAAACATGGCTTTATACTTTATATTAATTACACATAAAGTGACAAATTTCAAAGCTTCTGTTTTAATGTTGATGTTGTTTGATTAGTAATGTGTTTAAACTCCAAATTAAATATTTTAATAATTTGAAATTCTGCATTTATGATTTTCATCTAAATCACACTGATCAACATTAAAACAATAACAATGCTTAAGTTATGTCACTTTATGTGTAATGACTATGAATCATTTGGCAGTTTACCTATTTTTAATAAAAATGTGAACAAAAATTATAATTTCACTCTTTTTTGAAGTGGCAATGCTGATGGATTTATGGATGAATGGATGGACGGACAGACGGACAGATGATAGATAGATAGATAGATAGATAGATAGATAGATAGATAGAATTACATTGTTTTTCAACAGCAATGATATATAAAGTGTTAGTCATGTAAAGAGTTTCAGGAAATATGATATTTTTCCAGGCAACATTGAAACAGATTTGTTATGTGCGCTGTAAATTCAGTCAGTATCATATATACCTTCTGCTGATTCTGCAGTGAATGGCCATATGCTCCTACTGCAGGAATAAGCACTTTATATTTCTACTTTACTGTAGCTCAGGGTACCTATGGTCATGATTTATGTAATTAAACCAGCATAAAATATAAAAAAATTTGGTAAACCCAGTAAACAAACCCATCCTATATATATATATATATATATATA
>BRDA01070273.1:9090-56013 GCA_036984385.1 Crenuchus spilurus
ATATACACACACACATACATACATACATGCATATACATATATACATACATATATATTCTAATTTGACTGTATGATATTATAATAAAATCCTTGAAGTCAAAAGTGACAAACTTTTACATTTCAAATTTCAAAGCAGAATACTTTACTGTAAATTCTGTACAAAATTACATTATATTATCATTGAATTGTTGTTGCCAAAAAGTTTCATATCTTGACAAAAAACAATTAACAGTACCTGAAAACAACAACAAATGCAGATTCATAATGCTAATATGCATAATATGCTGTTGGTCACCCTCAAGTCATCAAACAGCTCAGCCATAGACTTTACAAGACCTCTGAAGATGTCCTGTGGTATCTGACACTAGAACTTTAGCAGCAGATTCTATAAGTCCTATAAGTTCAGAGATTAAACTGCCACAAATGCTCAATTAGATTGAGTTCTGCAGAATTTTAAGGTCATGGTTGCTGACCTGGAGCATCCCAGAAACTTTGCTACTTCAGAGATGCTGAACAAAATTATTTGGCTCTTGTCCCAGAATGTCAAATCCACCATCATTATGAGATTATCAACATTATTCATTTGGTTTTAATGTTTTGGCTCAGAGCTGTATGCTGTTACTGTATGTAAATAACAAAAAAAAATTGATATGAATAGTGAAAATGAAAATGAAAGCAGTATGAGCAGACCTCACCCTTTCTTACTGGCTAAAACGAGCAGGTCGTTGAAGAGGAACAGGAAGACAGGGGTGAATTTAGGTTTGAGATTAAAGAGAGTTCCGCCTTTAACCATCTCCATCAGTTCACCTCGCTTCTCTAGGAAACGGTTCTGTGAGATGATTGGCACCGCCTGAATAGATTTAAAACAGTCTGTCATTATAATGCACTTGAATGAAGACTGTATATGAATCAACCTAATTACAAATTGTTACAGGCACGATCAGAATCAAAATGATTCTGATTCAGAATCTGATTCAGAATCAGAATCATTCTGATCAATCATTTGCATTATATACAGTAATATACAATATTTACAGAAAATACATGATACAGAGTAAACAATACACACAGACTGTACAAGGACAAGGACTATATAGACAATGTGAATATTAATAGATATGATAGTATATACATATGACTGATGTGTCTAAGTGACAGGTTTGATTAAAGATACAACATTGCAGCAAATTATTTATTCTGTTACATAGTTTAAAAAACTGTGATGCGTCAAAAAATTACAATATGGTGAAACATATTGTTGTTTATTATAGCCTCCTTTCACCCTGCTCTTGGACCCCTACAGGACCCCCACGGAGCAGATATTATTTGGGTGATGGATCATTCTCAGTGACACTGATGTGGTGGTGGTGTGTAAGTGTGTGTTAGAGTTTATAAACAACTGTGTCAGAAAATAGTGCACCAACCAGCCAACAGTGTCAGAACTAGAGGACCAACACAAACTGTGCTGAGCTACTGTCTCTGACTTACATCTACAAGGTGGGCTAACAAGGTAGGTGTGTCAGAAAAACTCATAGCCAGCACAACACACACTAACACACCACCACCACATCAGTGTCACATCAGCAGTGCTGAGAATGATCCAGAGGAAGTATAAAGAGAAACAAATAGACTACAGTCTGTACAAGTGAACCTATATGGTCAGTGGCGTTAAAATGGACAATAAATGTAGATACAAGGTCTGTGTACCTAATGAAATGGCCAGTGACTGTATGTCTAGCTTCTGTTTCTAGTTCCTGATTGGTTAGAATTCTAGACTGTGAATGTGATGTACGTCTTGGTAAACTGACGGAATTGTATGATTTTTTTGGTAAACCAAGTCCATGAATATTATTTTGTAATATTATATACCAAATGTATAAGCATCTTTATCCTTACAATGACACTAACTGTTTTGGTTGTTGTCATTCACAGTTGCAAACCAAATTTGGTCACATGATTTCAGTGTGTTTGCTGTAACAGCTTCAAAACCTCACTGCTGCATCGTTACTGCTCACCTTCAGTTTGTCAAACTCCAGCGTCTTGTTGATCTCAATAAGCTCTTCCATCTGCTTCATCTTCCCAACCTGAGTGTTGCACTCCTCTATAATCTGTGTATGTGTGTGTGTGTACATGGGGTGTTATCAGGGAGGGGAGAAGAAAAGCATTTGAGCATTCATGCAAGACATGTGGGGTGTAGCAACTGCAGTAGAAACCACAAAGTTTTCTTCATGTTGGCAAATGCCATCAGCTATAATTAACACAGCATGAAGTCTGAACTTAATAATCATAAATTCCTTTTTTTTGCTAAGAATATCCATCCATGCAATACATTTCATTCATCAAAAAATTAGAATATTGTGAAAGTTTTTAAATAATTCATATAATTTCTTATAACTTTTTGTTTTAATGTTGATCTGTATGGCTTATAGCTCATGAAAATCCAGTATCTCAAATGATTAGAATATTATGACAACTGCCACATTCCCAAAATCAACATTCCTGAGCCATTGACAATGTCAGAAAATCTTACATGGGCTAAGGAGAACAAGAACTGGACTGTTACTTAGTGCTCCAAAGTCCTCTTTTCATTACATTTCAACTGTAAATCAGCTGCTAAGAGTCTGGAGGACGAGTGGAGAGACACAGAATCCAAGGTGTCTGAAGTCCAGTGTGCAGTTTCTGCAGTCTGTGATGGTTTGAGTTGCTGGTGTTGGTCCACTGTGTTTTATCAAGTCCAAAGTCAAGTGATTTTAGAGCACTTCATGCTTCCATCTGCTGACAAGCTTTATGTAAATGCCCAGCAGTTGCCCACAGTGCCAACACTACTACTGACCATCATATTACTGTGACTGATTGGTCAACTCATCAGCTATAAGCCAAACTGATCAGCATTAAAGCCCAAAAGGCTTAAATATGTCACTTTACACTTTATAAATATTAAATATAGGACAGTTTACTTTTTGAAAAAGCATTATATTTTTTTGATGTATGACTACAGTAACCCTATTGACATTATTTGACAGGTCAAGCATATTTCCCACTTAAACCTGCTATTTATTACACTTCAAACAACTCTGCTTCTCTCAGTTTCCTACACCCTGCGTAGTTCTCTTTCACTTTGTTGTTCTTTTAGGCTATTTTGAGTACAATGATCCACAGTGTGATGTCCGGAGAGGAACCTTGGCGCAGGCGTTCATTCATTGTCCTGGGAAAATGTTGCTATTGGGGACAGGTTACAGTCCTGGCAGGATGTTTACCTTGGACACAGCTTCCAGAGCTTTGGATGCAGACTCCTCCTTTTCTGTTCCTTCTGCCGTTCTTTTCAGGATGTTCTGATGACAATAAGAAGAAAATGCAGTAATGGCATCCATATTACAGAAGTGAACTGTGATTGAAACATACATCACACTTTATGGACAAATGTACTGGGACAGCTGCTAATGTTTTTCTTCTCAAATGAAAGATTGATCCTGCTTTTGTTGGAGTAATTCTCTCGACTGGCAAAGGGAAGCTTTCCACTAGACCTGGACCACCACCTCATCCACCAACTCATCCCAAAAGTACTGGATGGAGCAGAGAACAAAGTTCCACTTGACAAACTAATCATCCAACAAACACCTAACCTCACTAATCCTCTCATAGCAGAATGCAATCAAATCCTCATAGCAATGTTCCTGAGCCTTCCTAGAGTAGTAGAGGCTATTATTGCAGCAGATTCTCCATCAAAATGAAAAAACGTTAAATAAGCAGATGTCTATAAACTTTTGGACAGTGTCTTAGACCCAGTCTCGAGTGATTTCTCTGTTTAACACACTTCATTTGAGTAATTAGCTAGTTATGAAGCTCTTCGTTTGAAATATGAGGAGATATGTTTACCTCAACCAGCATCTTGATGCGTGTGATTCGTTGGAAGGGCAGCAGCAGGAAGGATATGAAGGGCAGCCGCTGGCAAATGGAGACCTCCTGCAGACGATTGATCACAGTGGCAAACTGCACATTGGACTGCCTGTGGGTGGACATGACCCATAGATTCATTAGAGGATGTACACTCCTCATGGAACCTCTGTAGTTCCTCTGCTAAACCCAAGGGTGGATTATAATTAAGGACAAGATGTTTACAATACTACTACTGCTACTACTACTACTACTACTGCTACTACTACTACTACTGCTACTACTACTACTACTACTGCTACTACTACTACTAATAATAATAATATAATTACTATAATTATTATTATAGTTTATCTCCAAAAATTAAGAATATGGTGAAAAAGTTAATAATTTAATTCAAAAAGTTAAACAGTACTACATTTGATGTGGCGCTGTATGATTTACAATGAAATATGATAGCAAAATAAATACAGAACACAATTACTACACTGTATTAATAAACACATCACTGTCTGTAATATCTACAAAAAGTCTTCAAAAACTGTCTGATTCTCACATGAGCGTGCTGTAGGTCTTCTCCTGGTAAATCTGGTTTCGGACGTAGTCAATGTATGCAGGGAAGTTATGCTGTGCGTGGTAACTGATGATATCACAGATGTCAGTGATGAGTAGACTTTCATCCAGCCTGACCTCCAGATCCTTCAGAAACCTGAAAAATCCAGCCATGTTCAGTTTTTCTCCAAACATTTATTACTGCTTATTAAGAGCTAGATAATGTAGCATTTTGAGAAGAACAGCCCCTGATAGGAGACAATTCTGGACCAAATAAAGGCACTTAGGGGTCAATTACGGCCCAAACGTTTTTTAACCCCTGAAACATTGAGTTTCCTTTACTCAGGTTATTGCATGTTATTGCATCCTCTGGAGCATGCAGTGCATGAATAATCCACCAGGGGGCAAAAGACATGTATCTGATTTCATACATCAGGTTTATATATATATATATATATATATATATATATATATATAAAAACATCTCAACTGTCTATCAAATATTATACACTAGACACTTGATACAATGATCTTAATAACAGAATACCGAACCTAGGGTTTAAGGCCTGAAAACACCAAAATTGATTCATAATGCCTCACTCACTTCTCACTGACTTCCCGGATGCGGAGGATGTTGGAAAACAGGGTTTTTTTATCCAAATTAATCAGAGTCTCATTCAGTTCCCGGGACTCCAGAAAGTGCTCCGTCAGAACACGCAGGGAACGCAAATAGGACACTTCCGATGTCAACACCTCGAACATGCTCTAAACACACAAAGACAAAAGTAAACAAATGCAAAGCTGCATGCACCATGTTCCCCAAATCTGCCCAGAAAAACGGCAAAACTAGATGCCAAAGCAGATCTAATTATACGTCTGCAATTCAGCTGTTTACAAGTCTGCCTTCTTCTCTTACTATCAGCATGTTCCTCATTCCTACATTCTTCTTCTCCCCCACTCACTCATCTTCTGTCTTCTCCTCCACTCATTTCATTTCCTCTTTCTCTTCTCTATCTCCTATCTCCTCTGTCTATCTCACCTCTTGGTACTTGCACTCCTCTGGGGTGAGGTTTTGAAGGATGCCACTCTCTCGGACTTCAGGGAGGTCCTGCCAAAGTGTGTTCTGCCTGAGAGAGGGGATGGGGCTGCTCCTGGACCCTCCTGTGTTGGATCCTGAGTTGACAGTGATGCGTGGATGTCCATGCTCCATCTGGAAGTCCGCACTGGTCTTACTAATATTACGACACACTGTCTGGCGACGGATCTCCTTAGATATGTATGTCTCAGTATAAATCTGGTACAGAAGCTCTGAATGGTGAACATGAGATTGGTGAAGAAAACAAACACAAGAACAAAGTGAAACATCTAAATTATATTATAGATTTACATGCATGAGACATCAAAATTGTGAAAAAATAGTTCATCACATTCAAAGTCACATTTCAAGCCTTGTTTTTAGTTGATCAATTTGGCTTACAGAAATCCAGAATCTCACATTATTGGAATATGTGACTGTGAGTTTGAGTAAATATCTATTCAAACAGTATAAATACTGTGTATCTCAGAGCTACAACTGCCACATTATTAATATCAACACTCCTGAACCAGAGACATCAGAAGTGCCTTACCTGGACTAAGTCTACTACTACAGTCTGTGATGGTTTGAGGTGCTGATGTTGGTCCACTGTGTTTTATGAAGTTTAAAGTAAACATCTACTAATAGACTTTAGAGCACTTCATGCTTCCATCTGCTAACAAGCTTTATGGAGATGCTAATGTATTTTTCCAGTAGCTGCCCACAAACTACTACTGACCATCATATTGCTGTACTTGATTGGCCAACTCATGTGCTATAAGTCAAAATGATCAACAAGACTTGAAATGTGTAATAAATATAAAGTGAAAATGTTAATTTTTGTTTGTATTTAAATTGTCATAACATTCCATTTTTTGTATGTACTATTATTAAAATAGGACAATAAATTAATTAAAGGCTTAATTAAACTAATTAATATACCACACAACTATTTATGTACTTAGAATTCAATGAACTGGATTAATCTGGTCATAAGTGTTTCATATAACTGTAAGTGCACTAATATACTGTCTCGCTGTCCACTGTACTGATGTTTGATGTCAGACTGAGACTGCATCATTCATTCCGGCAGAAATAAAGGCCTGCGTACCCTCTGGCATATGAGCCTCCATATCAAGGGACTTCTGGCGTGTGAGGAAAACAGATGGTCTGGGAATAAAACGATGTCAACAAGTTATTTACACTGCAGACTACAGACAGGACACATATGGAACAGACACTGTACAAGAGCAACTCATGGTGAATAAATTCATTACTTCTGATCCTCTTTTTCGGGATCCCCTCCACTGCTCCCTTCATCTTCATCTTATTTGGAAGGAAAAGAAAAAGCAAGAATTAGATGTTTATGTCTAGGTTTGGTTTCTCACCCTCATAACGTTGCCGTCCGAGGAAAATCACATTGTATATACACTGACCAGCCACTACATTAAAACCACCTCCTTGTATCTACACACATTGTCCATTTCAGCTCCACTGAGCATAGAGGTGCACTTTGTAGTTCTACAGTTACAGACGTAGTTCATCTGTTTCTCTGTAGACTTTGTTCACTCTGTTCTTCAATAATCAGGACCCCACAGTGCAGATATGTGCTCATAATAAATGGACCAGTACACATATATAACTTATCTATTAGCCAACTCAGAGCTCGACTGATCATTTTAGCTGGTCTGATGCAAATCTCTGGGATTTTACACAAAGGCACTGTTGGAAAATAAAGATTTTTGACTGTATTTATACTTTTAGTGCACATATTGCTGCTTTTGAAGAGTCTCAATTATCTACTTGATCTGGATGGACTTGGTTTACTTGGTGTCCAGACTCTCCAGCTTTATGTGGAGGAAAAAGAAACTGAAATGGATGGTAAAAGCGAGGCTCATTATAATCACAGCTAATCACTGTGAGCTCCTTACACATCTGATCTTAAACACTGTTACACAAATACAGCTAAATAAAGTGATAATACAATAGACATACGTCTTAATTAGAATATGACATGATCACATGACACAGACAACCAGGTTAGTAAACAATACAACCCCCCGGAAAGTCTCCTGTAGTTGTTTTAATGTTTAATGTTTTATTAGACATGCCCCCCTGATAAGCTAATCCAATCACAGTAGAGCTTTAGGGAACACTACATCTAGTGCTATACAAATGAGCTACTGTACCTTTATTTGTCTGAGACTGATTGCTGAGGCGTTTGCCATTGGCCTTGACCGGTGGAGGCGGTGGTGGCCGGTGTATCTGCGGACTGTCAGGTGGACTGTGATCACTAGAGGTCAGCTTGGAGGACAGGGAGAGTCCTGAAGGTGAAGGCAGTGGGATGGACCACGGGAGCCGGAGTGCTCTGTTCTTCTCCAGAGGCACCCGAGGTGGGATGGCAGGAGGAGATCCATCCGTGCCGTCTTTAGAAGGCCGAGGCGGTTTGGAGATTTGGATTGTAGGTGGAATTTTGTCATTAGGAATGCACTCGTGAATCACAACTTCATAAATGGAGTCCTCCTCGGAGGCAGAGTAGGCTTTGGTGAGGTTTGGTGGAGTCTGGGGTAAAAGGTTGATGGAGTTGAGTATGACCGCTGGACCTGGGTCAGAGCTCCGTCTCAGCTTCCCCTCAATAAGGTTCAGAGTTTCCTTAAACTTCTGCTTTTTCATGACAGGGGTGTCATGGTCACCATCCACCTCTACCGAAGACTTGCTTGGATGCGACTCCGATTCTCCGTTCTCTACCTCACCAGTTTCGCCTCTCTCGCTCTCTCCCTCTCCTCCACCACTCACACTCTTGTGATCATCCTCTTGTGGTATCTCGGCGTCTGGTTTGCCCTCCTCTTGCTTGGGTTCCTCCTCCTCCTCAGATATCGACACCCACACTAGCTTCATGCCGGGCCGCTCTAGGTGACAGATGCAGCTGCAGTTTTTCTCACACTGAGGCTCGGGAAGGGCATCCTGCTCTGGCTTCAGTCTCCCACTCTGCACCTCCACCTCCACCTCCTTACCATCAGGAGCTAGGGATGGGCATACAAGCACAGACAAGATATAAGGACATTTCCTGATGTTTTAAACGGAATCACATCATTTCTTTAAAGATGTAAACCGTTCTTCAGGCCTCGTATGAACCTTAATATTTGCTTAATAAAGTTTTTAAAGCCTAAATATTTAGATTACATGCAGGACGGAGAGATGCATGTAAGCCAAAAAACTACCCTTATTAAACATATTATTTTTCAGATTTATCACTATTCTGTCATTACAACCATTACAAAAACTACAAACTACTATCTGGAAATGTATGTATGAGGAAATGAGATGCTTAAAAAATGCTTTTAAAAAATCTTGATGTACCCCAACGTGACCTAGATTTTGCATTTGCATTGTAGACGTTCAGTCCTGCAGGCCATTAATCTTTTCTGCAAAGCAGGTTCCACATAGGCTGCTGTGGACGGTAATGACATGCCTGTAAAAGAAACGTCCCCGACCAAAGGGAGCCAATGTATCATCTAATAAATCATCACGGAGCTCAGCAGGAAATGAAAAGAGACAAAAAAAGAGAGGAATGTAAGAGAAGACAAACAGAACATACAAACAGCCACAGAGAAATACACCGAGAAGTCATGCCAAGGCTCTCAACAATAACGCACACACGGCTCAGGATCAGATTTCAGGTTTCATTTAACATTCAGCCAGTCTGCATTATTTTTCTTTTGTATGTCATGCTCTTTCTTTTCAATGGCCATCCCTTATCTAAAACCACACCTACTGACTAATACCAGTCAAAAACACATGCCATTCAAGCCAGGATAGAATGACCACTGCCTACAGGCTTGATCATAGACATTAAGTGCACATTAACCCCTGGATACAGTGACACCATTAACCTGAACTACATTTTAACTGATATAAACACAAAATGCTAACAATCAGAAGAACTGCTCACCTCCTTTGATCAGACCTTGACCCACAACATCCAATACACTCTGTTTAAGTTGGCTAAGCCTTTTTTTAAAGGACTCAGCCATGTTACAGTGGCAAAAGCAAAGGGAGCAATCCAGCATCTGCTGGTCATTTGACAAGCTTTCCTGTTTTTACATCATTAACTGCTGAATTGTGACGTTTAAAGCTGAAGGTCAGTGACTCTCTGTGTTTAAACTGTTCTTTATGATTCTGCTCAAACTGTAGGGGCCAAAGTCACATATAATAAAACTATAAAACTGCAGAGACAAGAGAAAGATCTGCCATTTGGACCCAACTGATAGGGCAGATTTTCCTGAAGTTAGTTTCTTTTTGAAGGTAGCAAAAGAAAATATGATTCAAATATATAGCCATAAGATCAAATTCACAAATGTTGCTGCTCCAGGTACCAGATACTCAGTCTTCCAGGATAGAAGGGTGAGGTAGCACAGTGGCACCACATTTAACTCAGTTTTGGTGTCTCCCTCAAACTCATAGTAAGGAGTAAAGGCTCTGGTACAGCTGATTACTAAAGTTTACACAGGAAAAGGAGATATTAGTCTATAAAGAGCCTCAATAAATGCTATTACACACTAAAATAGGAGAAAGAGTGGGGAAAATAAGTATTTGATATACTGCCAATTTTTGAGTTTTCCCTCCTACAAAGAATAAAGAGATCTGTAATTTTTTTTTATAATTTATAATATCATAGGTACACTTCAGCTGTGAGAGTCAAAGTCTAAAAAATATATTTCTTAAATAATTAATTTGCATTTTATTACATGAAATAAGTATTTGATACAACAGAAAAACAAATAAATATTTGGTACAGAAACCTTTGCTTGCCATTACAGAGGTCAGATGTTTCCTGTAGTTCTGGACCAGGTTTGCACTGCAGCAGGGATTTTGGCCCAATGCTCCATACAGATCTTCTCCAGATCTTTCAGGTTTCAGGGCTGTCACTGCGGAACATTGAGTTTTAGCTCTCTCCAAAGATTTTCTATAGGGTTTAGGTCTGGAGACTGGCTAGGTCACTCCAGGACCTTGAAATGCCTCTTACAGAGCCCCTCATTAGTTGCCCTGGTTGAGTGTTTTGGGTCATTGTCAATGCTGGAAGACCCATCTTCAATGCTCTTACTGAGGGAAGGAGGTTGTTGGCCAAAATCTCACGATACATGACTCCATCCATCCTCTCTTCAATATGGTGAGGTTGTCCTGTCCCCTTTCATACAATCATACAATGTGATTTTCTGAATTTTTTCTACCTCTCACATTTGAAGTGTACCTATGATAAAAATGACAGACCTCTCCATTCTTTGTAGGTGGGAAAACTTGCAAAATCAGCAGTGCATCAAATACTTATTTTCCCCACTGTATTAGTCCACAAACAACCTCAATAAACATGAATTAATTAGAATAATTGTTAAAATTAATTGTTAGAATAGGACATATGTGTGAGACTAGAGTCTGTCTCTGAAAAAGAAATATTTTTCTTTTTATACACCATATTCCAACATCCCACCAAGCCTTGCACAAACACAAACACACACAAACACACACACTGTGTATATATATGCAATGATATGCCTCATTTAAAATTCATTTAAGTCTGCTAAATGCTTCAAATGTTAATGTTAAATTTAAGATTCACAATCAGCATCGCTATTTATTCCAACAGACTAGACTTAATCCTTATTTGGTTAACAAGCTCTTAGAATTTAGAGTCAGCTCCATAACTCCTGAATGAGTTTTGTGAGTTCAGAGTTGGTAACTTTAGAGAAAACGACAGAGTCTAACACAGTCAGTGCAGCTGATCTATTTGGAATACCAATTTAAGCATAAAACTCAGAGTGAGTGAAAGATCTTGTGAATCACATCATCAATCTTTAATGATGTAATCTAATACCTGCCATAAATTCCTGAAGCATTAGTGTCCCTGTTGAATTCCCACTGCTCTAAAATATGTCCCATATCCTTTACACTTATGGAGACCCCTGAGTTAATTGAGCCTGCTTTTAGGATGGATTGCCGAGTGCCCTCCCCCAGGCCCATCTGTCCTTTAATGCTTCAGACTATACACATTAAATAATCCCAATTAAAACACTGTCCACCCACATTAAATGGTAAATTGCAATGCTGTAATTATATGCCAATTAGCCATAACATTAAAACCACCTACATTCATTGATAATTTTATTAACGTCACTGAGCATAGAGGTGCACTTTGTAGTTCTACAATTACAGACTGTAGTTCATCTGTTTCTCTGTGTATTTTATTCATCCTGTTCTTCAATGATCAGGACCTCCACAGAGAGTACTGTTTGGGTGGTGGATCATTATTATGCAGTGACACTGATGTGGTGGTGGTGTCTTAGTGTGTGCTGAGTGGATCAGACACAACAGAGCTGCTGAAGATTTTAAAAACTGTGTCCACATTCTGTACACACATACCTTGTTGGTCCACATTACAGATGTAAAGTCAGAGACAGTAGCTCAGCACAGGTTGTGTTGGTGATCTGTTGGCTGGTTGTAACACACCACCACCACATCAGTGTCACTGAGAATGATCCATCACCCAATTAATACCTGTTCTGTGAAGGTCCTGACTATTGAGGAACACAGTACACAGAGAAAGAGATGGACTACAGTCTGTAATTGTAGAACTACAAAGTTCACCTGTATGGTCAGTGGAGCTAAAATGGACAATAAGTGTAGATACAAGGAGGTGACAGATGTCTAATGTGAGTTAAACATGAACATTCTGCAGAAAAATTCTGCTTCAATGATTTTGTAATGATGGGTGAGTCATACCAACACCTTTGCCATGAGGCACAACATGTGCCTCTTTTGGCTACATTAGCACAAATTAAAACTATATATATATTATATAAAAAGTTCCCACAAATCCGAGATAACCACACCCACACTCAAGTGTGTACTGTTGTTTTCCAAGTGGCTCCGTAATATGATGCATTTTCTTAGAATGGAGAAAATTAAATTTACTTTGAAAGGCAATAAAGCTGCATTCTACTCAAAATGGCATTCTCTCCTTATATATTTTGATTCGCTCCAGACTGCGCCAGCAGACTAATCTACCCCCCCCTTCTCTCTTTTTATTTTATTTATTTATTTTATTTTATATTATCTTTTATTTAATTACCTTTTTTGTTATTATTATTTGGATGTATGTATATATGTATGTGTACATGTATATATGTATGTTTCAATTTTGGTATGCATGTATGTATGTATGTTTTTAATTGTTATTGTATTTCATTATATTTTTTTATTTACTTATCTTTTCATTTGTTCTGATGTGTGTGGGTGTTGGGGGAAAAAATACAAAATTTGAGGTCATTTTTGATATGTTTCATGGGCTTTGTATAGTGTGGTTGTAGCGATCTTGTAATATTGTTGGCTGTTAGTTCTTATGTAATTGTGATTCCTCAATAAAACATATTTAAAACAAAAACAAGTGTGTACTGTACTTGAAGTGTTTGTTTACAACAACATATCTCCTATAAAAATTAGAACTTTACAGAAGAAGCAAAAAACCTACATTGCTTTTAATGGAAGTCAATGGAACCGGGACACTTTCTAGAACATTTTGGGCCATTGCTGTTGATTCAGTCATCATGAAATTCACACACAATGAGTAGAGCAACAGACATTTCCAAATCATGCCAGAAACTGAAAAGTGATCTTACCCCTCCCCCTACCCAGTCCCCTCTTTCACTATCTACACTCGCACAACTTGTTTACCCATATCTGAGGTTAAGCATGAAGCTGAAACACTTGGCCTTGCTTGTTCTGGCTCGTTTATAATCAGTTGCATCAAATACTATCACTGTGTAAGGCGTAGTGAAAGATCTACTCAGCTACACCTCTATACCTCTATATTTGGTACTAATATTAAAATTAATATGGGAGCTCAAATGAGGGCCTGACAGGAACACAATGCAGTAGTGCTGGGCAATATGACCTCAAAATCAATATTACAAGTAATTGGATATTTGACCTCAATTACTCTTAATTACTATTAAGTCCAAATGTGTCCAACTAACAGACACCGTATTTTTCTTTGGTATGAGCTGCTAATGTTAATAATAAGCTTCCTGGACAAAACAAAACTGTGTGTTGAAGATGGTAGTAACTTTAGGATCCTGAAAATGACGCGGCACAAGGATGATCAGGCCATAAATACCTGTGAGTGTGTGATGGGATTAATAGACTGAGAAGAGGTGGCACAGTGCAGTCAATGTCTCATTTGATGTGTGGAAAATGGGTCACAAAGCAGATGTTAATGATAAATGAATGATTACATTGTGCTAAAAGTCAGAGTGTGAAGGAAGTAGCTGAATTTGCAGATGTATTGAAGCATACAGCCATACAGGTCTACCAGCAGTGGTAAAAATCCCAGACTACAAGACATTGTGGTCCTCAGAATTGTGGCCAAAAGACAAAACTGACAGCCATGGATAGTTTCAGTTCCAGGCAAGACTTGCTATTAAAGTCAATACAGAAAGAATGTCAACTACAAACAATCAACATATGGAGCAGAGTGGCGCAAAAGACCTTCAGGCTTGTGTGCTGTCGGCCACAATTCTGAGAATGTCCTGTAGACTGAGATTTGTACCACTGCTGGTTGACCTGTATGACCATACGCTTCCAAATTCAGTTACTTCCTTCACACTATGACTATGACTTTGGCACAATGCAGTCACTCCTTTATTATTAACATCTGCTTTGTGACACATTCACTGCACTGTACCAACTCTTCTCATGCTGTGAATTCCATCACACTCCACACAGCCTGATCATCCTCATGCAGCGCCATCTACAGGAGCCTGAGGTTACTACCACCTTAATCACAAGGTGACTAATTCTTTGACTATGGAGCTTATATAATAATAGCTAATGTGAGGTGAGATTCTCAGTGGATGCTGACCACTGGTGATGTTCCAAATGTCAAAGCATTGGAGTCACATGACTATGTGAATGTCTTTAAGATGACAGTACATGAACACACACAGTGGGGAGGATTACACTGATGGGCAAGATTACATTTATTAACTGCCCAACAATACTCAATTAAGATTAAGATGAACTAAAATTTACCAATCTGATTTTCACACAACCAGTGCAGTGAAACACAAACACACACTAGTGAACACACTAGGCTGTGAGAATTTGTGCCCGAAGCGGTGGGCAGCCCTTATCCACTGGCGCCCGGGGAGCAGTTAGAGGGTTAGGTGCTTTGCTCAAGGGCACTTCAGTCATGTCCTGTCTGGGGATCGAACCAGCGACCTTCTGGTCACAAGACCAGATCCTTACCACTAGGCCATGGCTGCCCCATTAAATTACAGTTTAAAGGCATAAACAAGAAAATGGCAAATGAGTTATGCAATATTCTCAAGTTTTACCTGATTGTCTCCCATCTGTGACATCCTGAGAATCTCCCTCTGCTTGACCAGCTGCTACAGTCTCCTTCTTCTCTTCTTGGCTTGCCTCCTTCTTCGGTGTCTGTCTTCGTTTTGCAGGTAATGGTGGAGCCAGGTCAATACTGACCTGGGGAGGCACTGACAGCCTGGGTCTTGGCTTGACTGTTGGGGCTGCCTTGTCTTTCTTTTTAGAGTCACTACTGACAGCTGCAGATGCGCCAGGTGGATGCTGCACATCTGGCTGGTTAAACTTGCTGACTATCTTTAGTACATTCCCAGAGTTCCTTGCACGTGTGTCCTTGTCCGCGGGAGGGCTATCTGAGGTACCGTTGGTGGGTTTGGAGGGTACAGGGGGTTTCTGTTTGACCTCAGGTTTTGGGGGAGGTTGCACAGTCTCTGGAGAAGACATGTTTCTAGTTGTTGAGTGTTTGAGCAGTATGACCTGACCAGCATCAGGCCAGGAAGTGGTGGTCACTCAGCGTTGTTCACTTTCATCCTGCAAGATGAAACACAATATGATTAAACCTTGAAGCAAGATTGTACACTGGCAAGTGTAAGGACCTTTACATAAAGGAAATACTGTAAGTAGTCATACGTGAAAAAATGAGGTTTGTGAAAAAGTATTAATATATAACAGGTAAACTGTTAGATGTTTTTATATTCATTACATGTAAAGTGACATATTTCAAGCCTTTTTTTTATGTTAACTTGGCTTATAGCTCATAAGATGGCCAATTCACACAGTAACACAGTCAGTAGCAGCAATGACACTGTGTGCAGCTGCTGCAACAGGAAGTCAGCATCTCTATGAAGCGTGTCTGCAGATGGAGGCATGAAGTGCTCTAAAATCTGGTAGATGTTGACTTTGGACTTGATAAACAGAGTGGACCAACACCAGCATCTCAAACCATCACAGACTGCAAAAACTGCACACTGGACTTCAGACACCTTGGATTCTGTGTCTCTCAGACTTTAGGAGCTGATTTATAAATGAAATGCAAAAAAGAGGACTTTGGAAAACTGAGTAACAGTCCAGTTCTTGTTCTCCTTAGGGCAGAACAACACGATGTCTCTGGTTCAGGAGTGTTGATATTAGGAATGTGGCAGCTGTAACTCTGAGATACACAGTGTTTATACTGTTTGAATAGTTATTTACTTAGACTTGAAATGAAATATTCTAATCATTTTCTGATTTTCATGAGTTATTAGTCAAACTGATCAACATTAAAGCGAACGAAGGCTTGAAATGTCACTTTATGTGTAACAAATATAAGAGTTTACTATTCTGAACTTTTGAAATGAATGTTTTTGAAGTATAACTATATTAGATGACTTATAGGTAAGAATTAATATTACAAATGAAGATAATTGACATTCCAAAATGATTAGTTATTATGCAACGTATTCCATGCCTTGTAATTGGAATGTCATTCTCATGCCACCATCCTTTCTTCATCCCTATGCTAAAACCATTTGAATGGGTCATCAAAATAACCTGAATGAGGAATACATGTATCATGCCATTCTGCCTGATAACATCTATGGCTGAAATCATGTGGCTATGATTAGTGTGATAAGGACCATAAACTGGATGTCATAGAACATTCCTGAAAGCTGCACTATGGGTTCAGTTGAACTTAACCTTTGTTCTTCATGAGTCAGGTGCAACTCATATCGTACATGTTAAGCAAACTGCCCTGCGTTTGTTGTGAAAATGCATAACACTGGGATGTAACACAAATAGTATTGGCAGCTTGACAGGTTGAACAGCACGGCTGAGCTTTCTTGGGCTTGAATACTCTGGGAATTTGAGAGGGGAAAGGGTGTTTCGGCTCTGGCTTCCTATGTCAACAGCTCTGCTGCTGGGTTGAACTTTGGAATTACTCTGTTGCTGCTTTGACTCATTTCTCAAACAGCCTAAGCAAGTTGAACAGGTTCTTGTGTATGGTGCCATGTATAGTTAAATGTCCCAGCATGCACAGAGCTTACCTTTAATGTGTGAAGAGTAGAGTCAATTGCATACAATAAATACCTGAACAGCCTTTCCCCCCTCATTTTTTACATTTTCCACCTTCTCATACTGAAAAATATGTCCCCTGCAGTCTGTGTACACAGTATCAGCCATATCATTAACACCACCTTCTTGTGTATAAATTAATTGGCTCCACTGACCATACAGGTGCACTTTGTAGTTTATACTGTAGTCCATCTGTTTCTCTGTATACTTTGTCCTGTTCTTCAGTGGTCAGAAGCTCCACAGAGCAGGTGGATCATTCTCAGCACTGCAGTGACACTGATGTGATGGTGGTGTGTTAGTGGATGTTGAGTGGATCAGAACCAGCAGAGCTGCTGGTGTTTTTAAACACCTCAGAGTCACTGCTGGAGTGAAAATAGTGACCACCAGCCAACAGTGTCAGGACTAGAGGACCAACACAAACTGTGCTGAGCTCCTGTCTCTGACTTTACATCTACAAGGTGGACCAACAAGGTACACAGTAAATCTGCCAGTGTTAAATCAACACTATTAGGGTTAAATTAACACTGAGCGTGTCAAAATGTAACACTCTCAGTGTTAATTTAACTCCAATAGTGTTAATTTAACACTGGCAGATTTACTGTGTTGGTGTGTCTGAGTGGACACAGTGTTTAACATCCACATCACACACCAACTCACCAATCACCACAACAGTGTCACTGCAGTGCTGAGAATGATGCACCAGGTCTGTGGTGGTCCTGACTATTGAAGAACATGGTAAACAAAGTCTACAGAGAAACAGATGGACTACAAAGAGCACCTATATGGTCAGTGGAGCTAAAATAGACAATGAGTGTAGATACAAGAAGTTGGTCATGATGTTATGCAGGAGTCACTACTGATCTTGTTCCTTTCTAATTGTGGCATTCTGAGAAGCTGTTCATGACCACGCCCCAATCCATTCTTTCACAAACAAACTCCCTGCTTTGGAATATCCTTCTTGCTCTTCCTGTTGTGAACTTTACCTTTCGCTTCTCAGGTTCCAAGTCCTGTCTAGAATACTGACATAAAAGGATTGTTAACTTGCTGGGTTATGTTATAGAGCTCAGAGCATTAACGTAATCCAAACTTGAAAAGATCAAGTCATGGGATCATTTCTCAAAGTTAGAAGCTTCCAGTTTTTGTGAACATGAACAGAAATACCATCTTACCTCTAAATCAAGTTACAGTTGTCATGATACCAGAATTTTGACTTTGATAGTGTTACCAAGTGTCGTATTACAATACTTCATAGAGCTGCAGAGTATCAAAATGCTTTAGTACTCAAATTTAGCAATCATTTCTATACTATAACTTACAATACTTTAATACTTTATAATACAAATAAGCTGCACCAATTGAACTCTGACGAGTTCTGTATGGATTACAGAGATTGTATTTTAAACAGAACAGAAATGTCACGGTCACAATCAAATGAACATTTTACGATGAGTGTTTTTAGTTTCTAGTCAGAGTATTTGGTATCGAGTATCATGATACTTCATTTGGTCTCAGTATCAAAATCAAAATTGGGTATCGTGACAGCCCAAATGCTCAATACCAAATCAATACTTTGGTTATAAAGTAAAAGACTCATTGTCCTTAATGCCAAATGCTTATTTGATAGAACACACACATTTCTAATACATTTCTAATTAAAATGTAATCTTTTTTACAGCTAACGTCTGTTATTTTATAATATAATCTCTGTTATACATACAGAATTCTAGTCAAATCCAGTGTTTATTTTGTGCAATTTATTTGTATAAGGCACATTTATTTACAACTTATTTGTATAATCTGATTACAGAAATGTAATTTGAAACAATTGTAATTTGTAAATGAACGCTTTGACATTTGAGTACTGAAATGTTTTGATATTTGGTGAAACTTCATCTCAGATGTTGTAACAGTGAAACTCTTTTGGAGTCTAGTGTCATGAGAAAAAAAAGCCATCTGGGCAGTAAGTGTTTACTCAGAACAATGCTAAAACTACTAATACCCTATAAGCTTATGCACTGGTTTAATCTTTTCCAAACCTCTTCTCATGGCAGTCCAGTATTTGTTATTCTCATCCAAAACCTTGTGTGGTTAATCAATATGTCGCTGTGTTAAGTGTGCTACTGATGGAATTAATAAAGGCAGGATTTATGGCTGAGGAGCACTGCAAGGAACTTTGTTCTTCAGACTAGCTCACAACATATCAGAAATAAGAAATTGTTTTGTTTAGACTTCTGCAGAGTAATGTCTGTAAAGGTTGCAAAATACCAAAAAATGTAAACATCTTGAAAAAGAGTCTTTTTGTTCAGAATTTTTATAGTAAAAAGGTAAAGTGTCATATTTTTATATTCATTAGATTTAAAGATACATAATCCAAACTTTGTTGATTTAAAGTTGATCAGTATGACTCACAGCTTATGAATGTAGAATCTCAAATTATTAGAATATTTCATTTGGAGTCTGATTAAATTACTATTCAACCAGAATGAGCATTTTTTCATTATTTTCTTTTTTTTTAATGTGGCACTGTATTTGTACAATGGTCCTCATGGTGGTTTATCTTGAATGTTCCCCCAAGCACATCCCTCTCAGACAGCACCCTTTAGCTTTCAATATCTTTTGCAGGGTCAGGCCGTTTCCTTTTTTTGTGGTCACTGACAAAGTGTCAGCAGAGGTGGGTTAGTAGGACAATCTTCCAGTGTGTCCTCCATGTTATCCACTTCATAAACACTGATGTATTGTGCACTGACCCAGTCATTGGTTATGGACAACAATGAATGTATTGGCCAGATTCCATCAAGCAGCTACTCTCACTCTCTTTGTGTGTGTAAGTGTTTTGGTAGAAGTGAATAGAGCTGAGCAATATTGATGAAATTCAATATTATGTTACCAAAATATATCCCAGTATTACAGAATGCTTAAGTATACAGATCAGCATTGAGAAAGTTACTGAGTACTGGTGCTCCACACTAAAAGAATCTAAAACAATGTTCATACATTGTTTACATACCTAGCATAGCTCGTTTTATTCCAGTTATGCCAAAGGGAAACACACAATACACACATTTCCAGAAAGGAAAACAAATTTTTTTATCATACATTAAAAAATAGAATATTGTGAAAAAGTTCATTTTTGTTCATAAATTTAAAGAGGCAAAGTGTCATATTTTATAATAATTATACATAAAGTGACATTTAAAGCTAGTTTTAATGTTGTCAGCAGATGGAAGCATTAGCTGCTCTAAAATTTAGTGGTAGATGCTGACTTTACACTTGATGGATCAACACCAGACCCTCAAAACATCACAGACTGCAGAAACTGTACATTGGACTTCAGGCACCTTGGATTTTGTGTCTCTCAGAGTTTAGGAGCTGATTTATAAATGAAATGCAAAAAAGAGGACTTTGGAAAACTGAGTAACAGTCCAGTTCTTGTTCTCCTTATGGCAGAACAACACGTTGTCTCTGGTTCAGGAGTGTTGATATTAGGAATGTGGCAGTTATAGCTCTGAGAGATACACAGTATTTATACAGATTGAATAGTCATTTACTCAAACTCACAATATTCCAATCATCTGAGATTCTCGATTTTTTATTTTCATGACCCATACTGATCAACATTTTAAAAAACCAACAAACAAAAAAAATGGTTTGCCAGTTTATTTGTAATGAATATAAAATATGATCTTTTTGAATTAAATTATAAACAAAAATTAACTTTTACATTAATGTTTTTTTAAGTATGACTGCATTCGATGACTCTTAGGTAAGCTTTAATATTACAAATTAAGATCATTCATATTGCTAAATGAGTAGTCATTATGCTACATATTCCATGCCATGTAATTGGAATGTCATTCTCATGCCACCATTGTTTTACCCGAAGCTAAAACTATTTGAATGGGTTATCAAAACATCAATAACAATTTTTTATTTTTATACTTATATTAAGATTTTTTCAAGACATTAAATATCTTGAAAAAAGTCACTTTACATGTAATAAATATAACATATGACAGTTTAAATTTTTTAATTAAATAATGAACACAAATGAACTCTTTTCTATACAATATTTACGTGTTTTGACTGTATATACATATACACATATGATAGATTGACACATTTACATCAGCAGAGAGAGGTCTTACCTCACTGTGAGGTATTAGGTAGTTTATCACAACGAGAATGAACCAGGCAATGAATAAAGGTAAGTTTACAAAAACTACACTATCACATGCTTCTGACTGGTATCCCTCTGTTGCTGGTGCTTAAGGAAAAGTTTAAAAGGACTAAAATCTGATCATTTCTTTAATGGTTTATCACACACAGTCTATAAACAACAGGCTACTCACCCAGTGTGTTCTGTGCTCATTTAACCCCCAGCAGAGTCCGGTGATAGAGAAATCCCATTTCAGCTGACCAGTTTAACTCAAACCTGATCACTGGTCAGTGGTGGACACAACCAGTGGAGCTCAGATGGGAGTGTGTATCTTTAACATGTCGCCGGTGTATCACTGTGGTGTCCAGATCGCGTAGTCCACATGGTCATGGGCTGTGTTGACCAGTCGGAGCTTTTGTTGTTTATTCTCTGTACATCCTCGGCTCTTTGTCTCCCTGATCAGGGGGCCTGCTGCTGTGGAACAGCCGGCGAGAGAAGCAAGCTGGGCAGTTTACTAGGCAGATTTGAATTACCCCTCCCTCTCTCCCTTCCCCTCTTTCTCTTCCCTCCTCTCTCCTCCCTCTCTACCTTCTCCACCCCACACTCCCGCCCTCCTCTTTTCCCATCCTCCCCTTTCACCTCTTTTGTCGTGGACGGTAGGCTTGCTTAAAACGCCCCCTTGTTGCAGGCTCTCTTGTTGCACATTTACCAACCAAGACATATTCGACTGCTGTGTTTTCTAATTATTAAAATAGGAAGGTTAATAATAATAATAATAATAATAATAATAATAATAATAATAATTATTATTATTATTATTATTATTATTATTATTATTATTATTATTATTATTATTATTATTATTATTATTATTATTATTAAATGGACGCTACAGTGTTGTTAAGCGGTTGGTTCCTATTGTGTTGCTAACATGGGCGTTTTTAGCCTCTTTCTGAGTCCAAGCACTCATAAAAATAGAGGAAAAAGTTTTTTTGTGTAAGTTAATCTGCCGCGTCACAAATCCACTCTCTCTTCGTGAAGCCGTGCGCGCACACACACACACACACACACACACACACACACACGTACATTGGTGTTTGCAGGTTCAGTAAGTGACGTCAGTTCTGATGAAGATCCAACTCAATCTGCGGGGCGCATGGATATTCATTTGCTTTTCAAGAAAAAATAGCCAGGTTCAGGTGAGAGAAAAAGGTGAAATTATGTGGCTTCATTGCCCACAGTGACCAGATGCCCTAAAATAATTGTACAAAATGTGAGTAGTCCTAAATGCTAAAGTAACACGTGTTATAGTTTGTGTCTATCATATCCTCTGAATCTGTAAATGATCTTCACAATACTGATAACTGTTTTGATTGATGTGGAGTATGGAGGGCTGCTAGGCTCACTGGGTGTTTAGCATCCCTAAAGCTCTGGTCCTAGAAACGCACATGGCTGCTAAGTGGTTGCAAGGCAGTTGCCATGATGTTGCTAAGTAGTTGCTAGGCAGTTGCCATGATGTTGCTAAGTGGTTGCTAGGCAGTTGCCATGATGTTGCTAAGTGGTTGCTAGGCAGTTGCTATAATGTTGCTAAGTGGTTGCTGTGGTTGAGTGTTATAGTGTATTTGTGTCATAATTACATTTGAAGGGTGCTAAAGTATTTGCACCCCTTTCATTCCTGGGGGGACAATTCAGTTAAAAAACAACTGCTGGGCAAAATACATGCAATCAAGTATGTACACAAGCCCACATTGCACAATCAAACTGAACAACCTGTAGTTGGAACGGTGTTGTAGCCGATTCCCGACTGTGATTCATGATTCAGTGAATCGACTCTTTGGAGCGGATCAGCATCAGTGTGTTTACACTGTCAGCTGTCATCCAGAACCAGGCGTCAAGCGGTTTAGCTATTTTTCGTCTAATAAGGTTTGCCTTGGTTTTCTCTTTCGTATCATGACGTAAATCTCTGTCAGTAATTCATTTTTGTTGCCAAATGTGAGCTTTAATATGTCTTAATAAAGAGAAAAATAAGGATTATTCTCTAACGGTATAGCAGGTGTTAACGGACACAGAGCTACATGCTAACTAGCTAACCAGCGCTGCTAAGGTGAGCTTTATAACACTTCCGAGAATAACAGGACTAAAATGGACTCACTCTTCGGGTAGTTAAAGATATATTTATTGTAATACTGCACAATAATCACAGAAACCACAGCCGCCGTTGTGTTTGTCTCTGTAACTCTGCGGCCTGTGTTTAGCTGTTAGCACGATGTGTTTGAGCTGCTGTTTATATCTGCGAGAGAAAAACGTGGGTACGAGAAAAGACCCTCTGATACCGTCTGTCCTTATTTTCAGATACCGAGCAATTATTGTGAGATGTTAAGTCGTTATTATTAGATACTAAGTCTTTATTTTACTAAATCATTTTAAATACTAAATCATTATTTTTAGATACTAAATCTTTATTTTGAGATAATAGGTCGTTATTTTAGTTACTGAGACATTATTATTAGATACTAAGCCTTTATTTTAAGATACTAAGTCTTTATTTTTAGATACTAAGTCTTTATTTTTAGATACTAAGTCTTTATTTTTAGATACTAAGTCGTTACTTTTAGATACTAAGTTGTTACTTTTAGATACTAAGTTGTTACTTTTAGATACTACGTCGTTACTTTTAGACACATGTCGTTATTTTGAGGTGCTTAATAATTATTTTGAGATACTATTTTATTATTCTGAGAGTCTTAAGACTAAGTCTTTATTTTTAGATACTAGATACAAAGTCTTTATTTTTAGATACTAAGTCGTTATTTTGATATACTAGATCATTTTTGTGATACTGTCATTATTGTGACATTCCAAGTCATTATCTTGAGATACTAAGTCGTTATTTTGTGATACAGAAAGGATGTTACATATACAAGGAATTTGACTTGGTGATAGCAACCCACATATGAATGTAACAAGCACAATAAACAGAAAGTAGAATAGAGAATAGTAAAATAAAAAAATGCTAAAGTAATAAATAGCTGACTGAAATAAAGTGATGTTAATAGACACATATATGCACACTGTAATGTACAGAATGTACAGATGATAACATTTACAAAGCAGTATTATTTTGTGATTGAATCCAGTTTCAGTTCAGATCAGTGAAATTTGGAATCTCAGTTCAGATGTAGATTAGTTTATGGACTAAAGTGTGAGGCGTCCATTGCTGTTGAGGAGTGCTAGAGTTATGGGGAAGCTGAGTCTTGATGATCCTGAGTCTTTTACCAGAGGGGAGTGTCCTGTAGAGGTGACGTCCAGGATGTGAGGGCTCAGTTGTGATTTTGCCAGCATGCTTCCTCACCCTGCTGGTGTAGATCTCATTCTTGGCAGGTGGAGGAACCAAACCAGATGGTTATGGATGCGGTGAGGATGGACTCAATGATTGATGTGTAGAACTGGATCATCAGGGTCTGTGGCAGGTTGAATTTCTTGAACTGTTGCAAGAACAACATCCTTTGCTGTGTTTTCTTAGAAATGAAGACTGTGTTCCTCTCCCACTTTGGGTCACTGTATATGGAAACTGCAGAGCTGTTGATGTAAAGGGGGTGGGGGGTTGGGTGTTGCGTCGGAAATCCACCACCATCTCTACAGTCTTTCCTCTGTTTAGCAGCAGGGGTTGTTGCTGCACCAGGAGACCAGAGAATTGTGACATACTAAGTCATTATTTTGAGATACAAAGTAGTTCAGGGTTTGCTTGTATAATCAGATTAAGGTTTACAGCAGGAGAAACAACACTTTGATGCTTTGATTTTATTCAACATGCCCAAATATTATTGAATGGTTGCACTGCATTACTGCTTCTCTGTCATACGACTGAAATTGAAAACTGTGATGCACTAAATGTCCAGAAGTATAGAAACCCTAATTAATTAGTGAATTAAACAGCATGAAGTTGCACATCCAGCCTTTTCACATCTGTAGTAATGCATAGTCAATACAATATAATGCTGTGAAGCTGCCGTATTGAGCTCACCGTGCCCAATGCCACCATCAACTAGTGGAGTGTAAATCTGATGTATTGGGCTGTGGAACTGTTTTGGAGTACCTTTAGAATGTGTTTCTGGCCTTGCTGATGTTCTTGTGGCTAAAAACAGTCAGATGTTTCAACAAATATTGAAGAGTAGAGGCTGTTAGTGTGGCAAAGAGGAACTCACTATTAATACCATTGCTTTTAAATGAGCAGATGTCTGCAAACCTCTTGACATTTTCTGAATTAGACTCACACCCCTGACAATGTTTTCTCTACTTTAACACGCCTCATTTGATTCTCTAGCTAGTTATTGAGCTTTCAGGTTGCTAGCAGCAAGTACACTATACGGTCAAAGGTTTTGGGACACCTCATTCATTGTTTCTTCCATCAAGGCTATTAAAAAGAGTTTATCCTGATTTTGTTGGAATAACTGCATTTACTGGTGCAGGGAAGGTTTTGGAGCCTTGCCGTGAGGATTTGATTGCATTCAACTGCAAGAGTATTAATGAGGTCAGGATGTTGGATGATCACCACCACCACCATCTCATCAGCAACTCCTTAATCCCAAAAGTACAGTTCCAATGCTCCACAGCTCAATGCTAGGGGGCTTTAGACCCCTCTAGCCCACGCCTGGCATTAGACACGGTGCCAATAAGTTCATGTTTCATGTTTTTATTCTGTTGGCAGTATTTCTCTACAGGGACTAGACAAGCTGTGTATGCATTTGCACATCTGTGTCAGCAGTGAATGCAACTTAGACGGGATGTCCACAAACGTTTGCACACACAATGTATGTGGACCAAATTTACATATGTATTTTTTAGTTTTTTGAACATGGACAAAACTGTTTTGACGTTGCAGTCCTGTTTTTATGTCAGTGGCACTGTTGTCCTCACATTCTCTCAAAACCAGTTTTTTTCTTGCTGCTGTTTTTGCATGGCACCATACACACACACACACACACTCACACACACACACACACACACACACACACCAATTAGACACTTTGTCCCTAGTGTGTCAAACAGAAGCTATCCATAGCACCAGCTTTGAGTATTGCCTCTCATAGGACAGACTGCTGTGTCTCCACCCTCTTTCTGGTCAACCTCGGGGGGCAGTAGTGTTAGAAGGTGTTTTTATTTTTTGACACAGTGTGGGTTACGCTCACGCATATTGGCATCTGTGCTAAGATGAAGCTGTTACTTTTCTACTAATAATATTTGCATATTACTCACATCCTTTTCAGGACTGAAAACATAGACTAACACTGAAGAGCTTACAGTAGCCCCTTTCAGGACGGACCCTCTGGTTTTCGACCCTTTGCAGGTGCGTGAATGGTTTAATACCTTTTGTTTTCTCTTGGCCTTAGAACTTTACATTTTCTCAGCTCTAGATATGCATTCAGTTGCTGTGTTGCAAAATGAGGTGTTTGCATTTATGAAAGCATCTTTTGGAGGAAACTGGTTCTATATATATATATATATATATATATATATATATATATATATATATATATATATATATATATATATATATATATATACAGAGGACACCGAAGTATTTATCAGAAAGTTATGACTTGCTTTGTGAACTGCAGTCTACATTAAGCTACAGCATTATTTCTTGTCAGAGACATGAATACAAGTTTTTAAACACACATTACTTTGGCAACTAGAAATGCAGAATTGATTAAGTGTTTTGTTAAAAAGTGCATATTTATGAATTTACACAGAAGATCATTGCTCTAAGTATTCTGGGTGTGTTTATTCTTTACCTGGAGTGTTGAGGGGCTCTGAGCAGCGGTAGGTCTCAGAGAGATGCCCGTGTTTATAGGGTCCCTGCTGCTCGGCAGAGACCGTAGAGAATATTGAGAAAAGCTACACAAATCTAATTACAGTGCTCTGCCATTTACCAACACAAACACATTCAAAGAACTGAGGGTAGGGATGGACCCACATTAAGAAAGAATTTCGGTTGGGGCAATATAATCAGAAAAACTTTACATGTCAAAATGAAAACTGGAGTAATATGATGTTTAGACACTTTATCTCCATCTCTTTTTTTCTCAGTGGGAAAGCGGATCAACTCTTGTAACATGAGCTCGGTGGCTGTGTTGACTCAGGAGAGTTTTGCTGAGCACCGTAGTGGGCTGAAGGACACTGAGATCGCAGGTACTGGCTCCAGTAATGATGTTTTTATTACAGCTTTGCAGGAAAGGTACCTCAATATTTTTATGTTGTTGACATATATCAAGGTCATTTAGAAATTATTATACTGTTATTGGCTTTACTTTAACTGAAGTACATCCTCCACCATCCATATCATGGAAAAACAAAGCTTTCCCCATTTATAGAAGTAAAAGTTGTAGAATATGTACACATAGCCTTTCAAATATACCATTAATTGTCCTTGTAAGGAATGTTTGTTTTGAATTCAAACAGCATAACACATTTACATATATCTGTTTATTGGGTTTTTTGTGCACAACACACTAAAAGTCCTGTGGAAATTCTTAGAAGAAAATATATAGATGAAAAATTGGTTATTTTGGCAGTCTGTTTTTCCCCAGCTGTTATCAATATGAGGTATTTTGGTGCATCTCCAAAAATTAGAAGTGCATTTGTGTTTGTAATTTAATTCAAAAAGTTAAAATGTCGTATTTTATAGTCATTACATGTAAAGTTAAAATTTCAATGAATTATTCTAATAATTAGAGATACTGGATTTGTGATTTTTATGAGCTATAAGCCATAGTGAAGAAAAGATTTGAAAGGTCACATGAACATGAAATTAATTTGACATTTTACATTTTTGAATTACATTTTGAACTTTTTTTACAATATTATATTTTTGATGTGGCATTATATAATATGAAGTGAGATGCAATTAAATATATTAAAAGTCACCAAAAAATAAAATGAAATAATAAATTACTTTACTAGAGCGTCTTGAGGATACTTTTGCCATCTGTTCAATTTATCCTCCCCATTTTATCAGGTGGTGTTCCTGAGGATGAAGCATACATCCCCACCTACCTGGAGGCCTTTCCTCCGCTGCCAGACAAAGGTGCTCCAGGAGAAAGATCAGGAGAACCAGCTGGTGCTTGGAGCAAAATTCGACCCATCAAAGCCTCTGTCATCACACAGGTTTTTGACTAATGAATATAGTTTTTGGCTGATTGTGAACATTCATTTTTTTGTGCTTTGTTACTTCCAAATTTGTCTTCCATCTTGTCTTACTTATCCTCACTCACAGGTGTTCCATGTTCCATTGGAAGAAAGACGATATAAGGACAACAGTCAGTTTGGAGAAGGTGAGGAGGCTAAGGTATGCTTAGATATCATGCAGAAGACTGGAGCTCACATTGAACTCTCCCTGGCTAAAGACCAAGGCCTTTCCATCATGGTGACTGGAAAGCTAGATTCAGTCATGAAGGCACGGAAAGAGATTGTGGCTCGACTCCAGACCCAGGTGATATGTTGTTTTCCTCTGTTGTGTGCCATGAAAACATTTTGTTAGCACATTTTGTAATAGAAAGTTTTGTCTGGGTGACTCAACTGCTGATGTCCTGTTTGTAGGCCTCAGCCACAGTCGTCATTCCAAAGGAACATCATCGGTTTGTGATTGGAAAGAATGGAGAGAAGCTACAAGAGTTGGAACTGAAAACAGCCACCAAGATCGCTATTCCCCGCCCTGACGACCCCAGCGCTAACATACGGATTACAGGAACCAAAGAAGGCATTGAGAAAGCCCGGCATGAGATTCTTCTAATCTCTGCAGAGCAGGTTGACATGAACTACATGTTTAAAATAGACACATTAGCTATATTGAACACTAGTTTTGTTGGTGGAATAAAGTAACAGTGAGACATCCGCTTCAATTTTTCTTCCTCTGTACTCTTTTATTAAGGATAAGCGTGCTGTAGAGCGTTTGTCTCTGGAAAAAGCCTTTCACCCATTCATTGCTGGTGCTTACAACCGATTGGTCCAAGAGTTGAGTCAAGAAACAGGCGCTCGCATCAGCATCCCACCACCTAGCCTACTGAAGGATGAGATTGTCATTACTGGGGAGAAGGAGGCTGTTGCAATGGCAATTGCCCGCATCCGTGCCATCTATGAGGAGAAGGTGAGGAAGTGTAGAGTCAAAGGAGCTGGTCACACCTGGCATTAATATGTGTCTCAGGTGATCCAGTCACAAATAAATGCCAAAACACATAGTCATTCACACCCGTCATTTTAAACGTGTCTCTTGTGACTGCTTGTGATCGGATTTTTCACATCATTTCTGCCAGAGGAGGTGCATTACGATCATTAACACGGTCACTCTTGCACTGCTTTTGTTTTGATCCTGAAATGGCTAGTGAGCTTAAGACGCATTGTATCCTGTTTACAATTCTACTTTGTGCTGGCCACTTATGATCAGATCACCCACAATGCATTTTAATGCCAGGTGTGAATGGGGCCAAATGTATGTTGCATCAGTGGAAATCATATTAGGAGAAATGATGCATGGTTTACTCTAGTGCTCTTGTTTATATATTTCAAATATAAAAATCTCTTTGTCCTTTTAATAGAAACGGAAAACAACCACTATCTCGGTGGAGGTGAAAAAGTCCCAGCATAAGTACATAGTGGGGCCAAAGGGCAACACACTGCAAGAGATCATGGAGAGCACTGGAGTGTCAGTGGAGATGCCGCCACTTGATTCTGGCTCAGAGACTATCATCCTCAGAGGAGAGCCAGACAAACTAGGCCCTGCTCTTACCCAGGTGTATGCCAAGGTGAGAAAGATTAGGGATGTAAAGGGTTTGAGATTTGGTACTTTTGTGGTGTGTGTCGTGCTAGTACCTACAAAAATGAGAATATCACAAAGGTTCATTTGTATTCATGATTTAATTCAAAAAGGAAAACTCATATATGTTATATACATTACATGTAAAGTGACATATTTCAAGCCTTTTTTGTTTTAATGTTCATACTGTTTGGATTGTAATTTACTCAAACTCCAAGAGAAATTATTTAATACAGTATTTCTGCTTTTCGTGATGTTTAAGTCATTCAGATTAAAAAAAAAAAAAGGCTTGAAATATGTCACTTAAAATATATAACAGTTCTCCTTTTTGAATTAAATTATGAACAAAAATGAACTTTTTCACAATATACTAAATTTTAGAGATGCCCTAGTATAAGGATTTAAAGAAATGTTATTGTGTCCATTTAAAAAGTATGTTTGTTCTCTGCAGGCAAAAAGTGTGATGGTGGTGGAGGTGACGGCGCCAGCCTGGCTTCATCGATTCATCATTGGCAAGAAAGGGCAAAACATTAGCCGTATCACACAACAGCTCCCAAAGGTACAGCAGAGCAATCTAGCACACCCTTGTGATTTTTTTTATCTCACTTTATCCTTTATCATTTGTCACATGCTGCAGCTTGGCTAGCACTACAATCTTCTTATGTAACTTGATTTGTGTGCTAATGTTTAGAAATTTGACAGGAAGGGCCAGGAACCTGGATCTTCAGATAAATAGTTTGCAAATGGAGAATGATGCATGGCCACAGCTTGGTCATGAGTCTGCCACCAGTCTGATGAACATATTCTTTCAAGGTTTAAATAGAGTTACTTAGATGGGGGAAGGAGCACGGAGAGGACAGTAAGGTGAAAGTGAGAAGGTGAAAACATAACATAGAAGAGCATAACAAAAGAAGACACATCTATAAAACAATACGCATTTTCTCATTTGGGCAGGTGCACATAGAGTTTACAGATGGAGAAGAGCGAATCAGTCTAGAAGGCCCAACAGAGGAGGTGGAGCAGGCTCAGGCCCAGATACAAGAAATCATTAAAGACCTGGTAAAGAAAAAATGTTTTTATATTTTAAAATGCAAATCCAGTAATCCTGTGTAAGATATAAAAATTCAAGGAGATCTCTTGCAAACATCATGACTGCCTCAGTAATACGTGTCCACCTCCAGAAATGTTCATTTGTGTTCATAATTTAATTCAAAAAGATTTTAAAAATGATATTTTATGTTTATTACACATAATAAACACATTGCACATTTCAAGCGTTTATAATGTAGATATTGTATAGTTATTTACTCAAACTAAAAAAGAAACATTCTAATAATTTGAGGCTCTGGAGCTGAAAGCCATACTGACAGTAAAATAAAAAAGGCTTGAAAATGTTGCTTTTAAGTAATATAAAATATGACATTTTTTGCTTTTTGAATAAATATGGAGAAAAATGAACTTATTCTTGATATTCTAACTTTTTGAGATGTATTACTAGTCTGAGAACCTTGTGTTTTTTTATCAACAGAAATGTTATATCTCTTGATGCTTTGTTTAATTTTGCTCAGATGGTGAGGATGGACTACACTGAGATTAACATTGACCAGCGTTTTCACAGGCACCTCATAGGCAAGAATGGGGCTAATAGTGAGTATGCTTGGGGAATGCACACTCTAATATGTTGTACCCCCAATAATTTATTGACAAAATGTGGTTAAAACAACATACAGTACTTGTGGTAACTGGCTTGTCTTTAATTCTGTATATTCTTTTTTGGAAAGCCAGACAGGAGCTATAATTGTCCTTTTCATCTGACAGTAAACCGGATCAAGGAGCAGTACAAAGTGTCTGTCCGGATTCCTCAGGACTCTGAACGGTGTGGGCTGGTTCGCATCGAGGGAGACCCTCAGGGAGTTCAGCTGGCACGCAGGGAGCTAGTGGACATGGCTCAGCGCATGGTGAGACATCAAGAAGGCTTTACGTGTAGTGTTAAGCCGAATAGTATGACAGTTCTCAAATTCCAATCATGTAGGGTGTTTATAATTAGGAGATTAATTGCAACATGTTCATTAAAATAAAACTGCAGAGTACATGGGCCCTGAAGTGACTGTGTTTTTGCTTGCCTGGGACATTAAAGTGAAAGGGAAAGTCAAATTACACTAGTTGATTAAAATATACAGTATTTTTACAGGCTTTAGAATTTTGCATTGTTTTAATACTGCTACTGGCCTTTGTACTCCCTCAGGAAAACGAGCGCACCAAAGACCTGATCATAGAGCAGAAGTTTCACCGCACCATCATTGGCCAAAAGGGAGAAAAAATCAAAGAAGTACGAGACAAGTTCCCAGAGGTACAAAAAGTGATCAGTGTATCATGACTGTATGTCCCCATGCAATATTGAATCAATGTTTAAGGCATTTGCAGAAGCATGGTAGCTGTTGGCTGTAAATAGTCAAGGATTGTGATTGGTATATATATATATATATATATATATATATATATATATATATATATATATATATATATATAGTATATATTGTATATATTACAAGGACAAAGCCCCTTGAAATGTATGACTGCGATGCCTGAGGTTCTGAGGTTTCTAGTTATTTTGAGCCACTATGTATGTGCAGGTCATTATAAACTTTCCAGACCAATCTCAGAAGAGTGACATTGTACAGCTCCGTGGACCCAAGAATGAGGTGGAGAAATGTGCAAAATTTCTGCAGAAACTCCTGATTGAATTGGTATGACTTTTCTCCACATTTTGTATTTGGAGTCTTGTAAATAAGTTTCAGATTAGTCATAAAAAATGCCTGTCATTTACTATTTGTCTGATCTTTATTTTAGGTCTTGGGAAATAAATGCAGTGTAGTCTTTCGTCAAATATTTGCTTTGTGTTTTTGTTTAGGTTGAGAGCAGCTACTCGATATCTGTGCCCATCTTTAAGCAGTTCCACAAAAATATAATTGGGAAAGGAGGTGCCAACATCAAAAAAGTGAGCAAAAGGACAAAAAACAGACATTATTATTATTATTATTATTATTATTATTATTATTAGTAGTAGTAGTAGTAGTAGTAGTAGTAGTAGTAGTAATGGTAGTAATCATTCCACCATTTGGAATGAGCTACCAGTGCAAATTTGATTGTCTCATTTTAATTTAATAGAGATGATTGTTTTAACTTTAAGTCTTAATGGCTTTACTTGGTTTGTGCTATGTTCTATTTGTATTTATTCTTTTATTTGGTTTGCTGTGTAGTCTTTTTAAAATTTGTACAGTATTTTAGTCAACTTGCGTTGTTTTTAAATGTGCTTTACAAATAAATGTACATTGTAGTAGTAGAATTAGTAGCAGTAGCAGTAGCATCAATATTATTATTACTAATAGTCCCATTTGCTTTTGTTATGTAAAACATTGTTTTTCAGAGCTAGATGTCTTCATTTTAAACCTTTAACAGATTTAAATGGCAGAATCTGTTCATCTGTAATTACTTGTAGATCCGTGAAGAGACCAACACAAAGATTGATCTCCCAACGGAGAACAGTGACTCAGAGATGATCGTGATCACTGGCAAGAAAAGCAACTGTGAGGCTGCACGGGACAGGATCCTCACTATCCAAAGAGACCTGGTGAGGAGGGATAACATGAACAAAAGGGATGGGATGAGAAGGAGGAAGATTCTACAAAATTCCACAAAAAGTAGAATCAAAGCATATTTAAAACTCACCTGTTTTTTTAATCTGTAACATTAACAGCTTTAAAACTTTAAAACAACTCTATACATAGTCTGCTTCTCTTTTTCTTGTGCTCCCTCACTCACTATAGGCAAATCTGAAGGAAACAGAGGTTACTATCCCAGCAAAACTGCATAACTCTCTTATCGGGTCAAAGGGCTGTCTTGTGCGCTCAGTAATGGAGGAGTGTGGAGGTGTTCACATACATTTCCCTGCTGAAGGCTCAGGTGTGGACAAGGTCACTATCCGTGGCCCTGCTGGAGAGGTGGAGCGGGCCAGGAGACAGCTGCTGCAGCTTGCTGAGGAGAAGGCAAGGAGATATGGAGAAGTAGAGAGCAAACAGAAGCAGTGAACATTGTCACTCTAACCCACTTACACAATTAGAATTGTGTTGTATACATGGAAAGGCTTATTATTTCATATTTATGTAACATTTCTGCTTTTTTTTATTCACCAGCAAGTCAACAATTTCTCAGTAGAGCTTCAGGCCAAACCTGAGTACCACAAGTTCCTGATAGGTAGAGGAGGGGCAAACATTCGTCGTGTACGTGACCGGACCGGGGCTCGCATCATCTTCCCCTCTCCTGACGAGCCAGAGCAGGAACGCATCACCATTGTGGGTCGAGAGGAAGCAGTGCGTTTGGCCCAGAAAGAGCTGGAGATCCTTATCAAAAACCTGGTACAGCAGCATATCTGCCACAGAATTCAGAACAGAGGTCTGACCCAAAGAGTGAATTTCATAGATGATTTTAAGAATCTGCACAGATGACCACCTCTCTCCTTTCTCCCACTGTCTCTGTCGTTCCCACAGGAGGATGTGATTGAGGATAGCATGGTTGTTGACCCGAGACATCATCGTCACTTTGTTTGTCGGCGAGGGCAGGTCCTGAGAGAGCTAGCTGAGGAGTATGGTGGTGTTGCTGTTAGTTTCCCTCGCACAGGCACACACAGCGACTGCATCACTCTCAAAGGAGCCAGAGAGTGCGTGGATGCTGCCAAGAGGCGCATTCAAGAGATCATTCAGGATTTGGTAAGAAAAAGGACCACATGACAGCCGCTGTGAAAACAGTAGCAGAGAAACACCAGTGTCTGTAAAATTATTATTGCATATATTTGTTTGCACATGGATTTTTGGTGTCTGTGCTATGTGCCATAGTATATACTACCTGTGTTTTGTGCAGGAGTCTCAGGTGAGTGTGGAGGTGGTGGTTCCCCAGCGCTTCCACAGATCAGTGATGGGGCCCAAAGGATGCAGAATTCAGCAGATTACACGAGAGCACGAGGTTCAGATCAAATTTCCAGAGAGGGAAGAGTCGGCAGGTATAACTCTGTACACTATTGTCAGCAATTCTTATCACCTTCATTCTGAGGAAGAGTATAAACCTCTAATGTTTTATTCTGCATTCAAGTGATTTTGGCTTAATCAGAAAACTACTGTAGTTTCCACCAAGAGGTGTTACATAATCATCTTTAAGTAGTGTGGTACCATCCATATTTTCAACGTTGCTCAAATTGTCTATTGTTATTGTAATTCAGGCTGTGGAATAAAGTAAACAGTCCTTCAACACAGTAATCAAATAATAAATGGTTATTAATGGAAATGGTCAAAATTATTTGAAAATGTGCAATTAACCACCATCTTAATTGTGCACATTTTTGTTTACAAACAGGCTCAAAATGATAGATACCAGCTGATTGTTTCATAGACTCCATGTTTTGTTTCTGACATAAACCACATGGGGGTGGCCAAGTGAAATGAAGGAGAAAAGTGTTTTTTGACAGTTGTTTATTTTTTTGTACTTGTTTTTGGTCTACAGCTCAGGAAGCATGTCCTGTAGAGAATGGCAGCACCAGCCCAGAGGCAGAGTCTGTGCCTCGCAAGTGTGACATAATCACTGTGACTGGACGGGTGGAGAAATGTGAACAGGCGCGAGCAGCTTTGCTAGTATGTTACTGGCTTCCATTATTATACTTCACTTACATTTTGTTTTGATAATACATGTCAGTTCATCAAATGTTTACTAAAATGGTGGTATTTTTTCCTTTGTCTCTATGACTATTTCTGTTCAGGCTCTGGTACCTGTTACAGTTGATGTAGAAGTGCCATACGACCTGCACAGGTACATCATTGGGCAGAAAGGAAGTGGCATCAGAAAAATGATGGAGGAATATGAGGTATGTAGATTTCAAATTGGCATAATGTCAAAAAGGTGAAATTTAGCACCAATTTGTAGTATTAGTGAACAACACTGGCTGATTCTGTGCAGGTGAACATCTGGGTTCCTCAGCCAGAGCAGCAGTCAGATGTAATAAAGGTAACAGGGCAGGAAGCCAGTGTGGAGAGAGCCAGACAGGCCCTGCTGGACAGAGTCAAAGATCTGCAGGCAGAGCAAGAGGACCGGGTAAATACACACATTTTAAATACTGTATTTGATTTAACTTGTAAGATTAAATAATGATAAGACAATCTGTTTGTGCAGTCCCTGCACTCACATTTACACTCACTGTGAACACATCTTAAGGGTGCAGATAACAGCAACTCCTTCAAATATACAGACTGAGTATCAGATGACTAATCAGTACTTTGCCAGATGTTTGGTCTTTCCACAATTTCAGCTATCTGCACATCATACACACATATTTATGTATTTGCCTAATATAAAAAAATGAAAGCAGTTACTTTTCAATCAAGTCAATCAAAATTTATTTATATAGCCGTTTTTACAATGAACACAGTAGGTGTTGTGGACCTGGTGGTCTGTTGTGGACCGCAGGAGAATCCAGCCATCAATTTACCTTCAGTGGCCATTTCCTGTTGCTACAGCATCACTTTTATAGAATTGTGGGGGCAGAAATGATCATAATACATGCCTGCAGACAAGTTGTTTAACTTTATTCTTATAAGTTCTGGACATTTTTAGTTGTTCAGTATGAATTTTTATGGAACGCCTTTCAGTTTAGTCTTGTAGGAGGTGTGTGCCACATGTGCCACACATCTGCCTGCTTAATTGGAGTGTTTCATGACTTTTCGACCATGCTAATTCATGTTACATCTAACAACAGGCTGTCAGACAATGCTGATGAGGGAACCACAAGGCTCTGCCTTCACAGGGCATTGAAATTTCAAACTCAATTTGTCTCCTCCTAATGTAAGAAGGACAGCATAATGGGGAGCAACTGCAGGGTGTCAACATTGGCAAATGGTGTTAAGCAGAAGATAATTTTGAGCTAGTAGCAGATGCATGTGGAAAGTTACAGGTACCACAATGCACTGCACTAACAAGACTGAGGCAGAATATGGTGTTGTACTAAGAAGGCATAGTTTTCTTTAGAGAATGCCATTTGAAAGGTGATGAAGCCTATGGAAGAAAGAAGCTGAGGTATGCAGATTTGCCGGCTGAGGCGAGAGTGTGTGGGTGGCAGGCATATATTAAGCAAGTAAGACATTTTGTAGCAAAGTCTTCCACATCATTACCAGTCAATTTGGATTTAGAGGCTGTGTGCTAAGGATGAAGGAATTGTCTGAAGTAGCTGAAAGGAGTAGGCAGTGGATGTGGATGAGATTGTAATGAAATTGTATCACGGTGGGTAAACATAGAAAGGTTTTAGCATATGCCTTTGAGAAGTAATGTTAGAGTAATTCTGTTAAGTCCACGTGGATCTGGGTGCAGTGAGCATGCATTAACTGTGCCAGTGACCCTCGGTATGGGAGGCCAGCGTGGAGCTATGGTTCATGGACTAAATTACATTACAGAATTACATCAGTTGTAACTGTTAAATGAAACTGTGTTGTATGTACAGGCCTTGCGAAGTTACAAGGTGACCCTCTCAGTTGACCCTAAATATCACCCCAAAATCATCGGCCGTAAAGGAGCCGTCATCTCCCAGATTCGTAAAGACCATGATGTCAATGTGCAGTTTCCAGACAAAGGCGATGAACAACAGGTGTGTGTTTTTTTTCGTTTTTTTTCAAGAAGTAATTAACTTATTTTTATATACTTTTATTTGTTTTAAGTCAAGACAACGTAGTTCAGAAAACATGTTTCTGTGCATTTACCCCATCTCTCTCTTCTTGCGTAGGATGTCATAGTGATCTGGGGTTATGAGCGAAATGTGGAGGAGGCAAAGGCAGCTATAGAGCAGATGGTGGCAGCGCTGCAGGAGATGGTGAGTGAGGATGTCCGTCTTGATCACCGGGTCCATGCGCGCATCATCGGAGCTCGCGGGAAGGCCATCCGCAAACTCATGGAAGAGTTCAAAGTAAGCGCCATTTATGTGTGAAACTGCACTGTGGGCTAAACATTTCTCAGCACATTACACAGTACATGCTGCTTTTACAGAACACAGTATGAGTGTAGCAGAATGTTACTGATGATAAGAAGTTGAAAGGCTTTTTTGTTATGTACAGTATTATTGTATTTCTCTGTCCTCTAACCACTTTGTGGGCTCATTGCAGGTTGATATAAGGTTTCCTCAGCCAGGCTCAGAAGATCCAGACAAAGTGACAGTCACTGGACTTCCAGAGAATGTTGATAAAGCCATTGATCATCTCCTCAACCTGGAGGAGGAATACGTAAGTGTAGTGCACATACAGAGTGGTGTTTTAAAGTTAACAAAATATTATAGTATATTAGTGCATCTCCAATTAGAATATCATTTAAATCATTTGTGTTCATCATTTAATTAAAAAAACATTTTCATTTATTTTATTTTTAATTTACTTTATTTTATTTAAAAACATTTATTATATGTAAAGTGTCATATGAGGTTGAGTCAAAAATGATCCTTCTGTTATATCTTCAGTTGGCCACATTTTCTTATCAACACTTTCTGTACTTGGTCGTTGTCTTAACAGTAACTTCTGTGCAGGTTTGAATGTGTTTCATTTATAACTGCAGCGCAACATAAAATGGCTGCTCCACTTATGATTTGCATGAAAGAAGAGCAGCGTGCAGTAATTAATTGGAGAATGCATTTGGGAATCTGGAAACAAAATTAAGAGCAATGCTCTAAGCAAGGTGAAAGCTTCTTTAAAAGAATCACAACTGGTGATGAGACATGGATTCATCATTACGAGCCTGAGAATAAACAGCAGACGTTTATGTGCTTCAGCTGACAGTTTTCTGGATCCTGAAAGAGACAAAGGACAGAGATTCACATCACATGAAAAAGTGAAGACAGCAGCATTCGTGGCTCACAGCTCAGCCAAAAACATGTTTTAATGAGGGAATAAGAAAACTTGTTGATGGACAAAGTGAGTTTAAAACAGGAGATGATGTGGAAAAATAATTGATTTATCTTTTCTAAAAACTGATTCCAATCAATTCTACAACCAGAGTGGATCACTTTTGACTCACCCTCATATTTCAAGCCTTTTTGTTTTAATGTTGATACTGTTTGAATTGTAATTTACTCCTAATGAAATATTCTGATAATCTGAGATTCTGGATTTCTAGCTATAAGTCATACTGATCTTGAAATATGTCACTTTAGATGTAATGAATATAAAATGACAGTTTACTTTTTTGAATTATGAACACAAATGAACTTCTCACTATGTTCTTGGAGATGCACTAGTACACCACTAGTGATGTGGCACTTTGGACTTTTCTTCTGTTTAATTCATTGTTGTCTAAATGAGATCATCTCTAAAGTTACCTCTGTATGAAACTGCTCTATATAAATGAACGTGCACTTCTGCTTTCTTTTGTTAGATGTTAACTGTGACTGAAACAGAAACTCTTGCTGCTTACATGAAGCCTCCATCACGTGTTGCTGGAATGGGTGGAGGGGATGAGGAGAGCAGAGGGCCGGCTAAAGGCTTTGTTGTAAGAGATGCACCATGGAACGTTACAGGCAGCAAGGTGGTTTGAAATTCACACAATCTGCATACAAACTAATCCATATAATTGTACATGCAGTAATAAGCCTGTTATTCTTTGTGCACTAGGTAAAGTATTGAGTTGGTAATTATTTGTGTGTGTGTGTCTGTTTCCAGGCCCCAGACATGAGCAGCGCTGAAGATTTCCCCACATTTGCATCTGGAGTAGCACCGAAACAGACATCTGCCTGGGGCCCCAAAAAATTCTGAAACAATGAGAGGTGACTTTTCTTTGCATAAGCAAACAGCCCAGAAATCTGTTTCTCATTTCTTCCTCGTCTTTTTTTTTTAGAAATGCAAATGAGAAGTCCTGTATTTATAAGTACTGAGATATTGAGGAACATCCTCAATATTTTCCTCCTCTTCCTCTTTTTACTTTGTCCCTTCAGGAGATGTAGCTTCTTCCAAGGAGTGACCTTGTGCCCTTTTTATCCTGTTGAGATGCCAGGAGCAGTTAAAGCTTAAAGTCAAAATGAACAGTGACCATCACCGTCCTCCAGTCTCAATGATTTATCAAGAGTCGCTTTTACGGGAGTCCAAGAGGAAATTGTTTGTGTAGTTTTTACATTTGAATGGATTGTCCATGCTCTAAAAGTCTTCAAACTTCAAAACAGCTCCAGCAGTGAGTATTGGTATGTCCAAAACTCCAAAATGCTTTTGGGTGTACGTGTGGTATGCAGACAAGTCAAACCAAAAAATTTGAGAGAGCCTATAGTTCACTGTGTGGGAGTGTTTTTTTTAGAATGTCCTCCATGGTTTTTACTGAATTTTACTGAAGTCTGAGCCAGCTGAGCACATCCTAACAGCTCCAGAACAGCTCGGTGCTTTTAGCTGTCACTCTTTACTGTAAAGGAAAGGATGCATGTTGTTTTAACAGAATCAAACGTAGCTCTCCACATATTCTCATTTGGAGATTACCTGTGACGTATACCACCTGATGGTTGTCTTTTATATTTCTAATTTATTTATCTGTATTTATTTGCAAATGTATATATTTGTTTTTGTTTTTCTTTATTCTCTAATAATGTGATTTCCAGTTAGTGAAGCACTTAGCACAATGCTTACAGGTGACCTTTTTAATGAATGGTAAGGGTGGGTAAAGGGGGTCTTTCACTAAACCACAAGAAGCTTACGTGTAATGTCCTTTTTAAATATGTCTGTTCTCGGCTCATTTAAATGGTGGTACTTTGTGTATGTATGCTTTCTACTGATTTACCAACAGAAATTCAAAACCTTTGTTTGTCTACTGTAGTTCCCTCAACCCTTCAGATTGATCATCTCACCATGCAAACAAGCAAATGCTGCTACCGCAAACAGCACAAAGCTGTAAAGACTACGTGAGCCAATAAAACAGTCACAAGTTCTTCATGATGCAAGGCATGCTGGTGTGGTGTTCCGTATGCCCAAACTATCCTGAACCTGAACCCGAGTATGTGAGCAGAAAGGTGAGCAGATGTGCTTTGTGCCATTTAAAGTTCTGCTTCACCGTAGTTGTGATTTAAATCTAGGTGCCTCCAGTGTAATAAGCGTGAGGGCTAGTTTCTTAATTTTAGCCAAATCCCATTTGTAAAATCTGCAAAAAATGTCTTTAGAGCTAGTCATAACTGTAGAGTGAAATTGAAGGGTAAAATCCAACAAAGACATAAAGCAGGGAGATTATTGACCCTTCCAGTGGTTTAAAGATGAAAACAAAAGTGCTATCATTAAAACAAAGTCAGTGTGCATTGCAGAGGAATGTCCCTATTCCCCATTCACTGTCATCTGTGGCTGGTATTTTACTGTTACTTGACTTTTTACACAGACTGCTCTTATGAGGTTCTTCACCTCATCAGTTCTAGTTGAATCATGGTGGACTTTTAATCGTCTGTGTGTGCTGTGTGAATGTACTGTGTGTTTGTGCTTGTGTTTTGGATGGGTGAACAACTGATTTTGAACAACCGGAGACGGTAACACTATCGGCCTTAAGCAGTAATTATAGGATATTTTGAACGAAGTTTGATTAAGTTAATATGCAACACTGCAATAACTTGTCATAACAGAGGATTTTCCTACTCCAAATAAAGTAATGGAAAATGGAATGGCCTTGTCTTACTTATTGTGTTCTGGTACAAGAGTGAGAACAATCAGGAAATATCTAGTCTTTCCCAAAGACACCCTTTCTAATTAGTATATTCAACGTGCTCAGACAGCTAGCCCAAATCCATTTTTGGCCTATCTAGATAGATTTTTTGTAGTCCAAACACATGAAATCTGAATCTAATCCAAACCACATTCAGAGGGGATTATAATCAGATTTGTAGAGATCTGACTCAGTACGGTGGCTCAAATCAGATTTCAAAGTGTCTTTCATGTCTCGCAATAGGACAAAGCACAACCACGTCACCTCCAGAATGACGGAAGTTCGGGGATCCAAGAAGCGTGCAACAAAGGACACCACGATGGTGCTGAAATATTCTCCAGCCCACTGTCTGACAGAAAGCTGCCATACACAAGCTTAAAACCCCAAACCCAATCTAATCTAGAGTCTAATCACAAATTGACACTTGACAAAGCTATAATTTTCATTCATTTTCTATTTTATACCTTTGATGCATTTCCTATGTATGGATGTATGCATGCATTATTACTATTAATATCATGTAAGACATTGAGTGAAAATGTCTACATAATTGTAAGCTTTGTTAGTAATTAAAACATAATACTTTTTCTTCTGCTCTGCTCTAATCTATATTTTCAGATCCCTCAATTAAATCTTCGATTATTAGAAAGTCAACATAGAGGTATATCTTCAAACGGGGCCAAAAACTGCAAACCTGGCAACCCTGATGCCATGTCACCAGCATGGCTGTAGTTACTGGTGCCTATGTCTTTACCACAGCAATCAAAGCAGAAATGCTTGCGATATCTAGATGGGCAATTCAGATCTGATCACTTCCAAATAACAGTGTGGACATTCATCTCAACAGATCTGACAGATTTGAGAAAATAATCTGATTTGTCTGCCTTTTACACAATGGCCGTTTCTATAATGTCCACAGAAAAGCCAGAATGGAATAGAATTTCAATGGAAGTAAGCATGAAAAACCAACACAGAACACTGTTTTATATTATTGTGCATAACTGTCTTTTTTTGTATTTTTATTTTCTTATAAATCAGGAAGATAATATTAGTGTTATGTAACAGCCTGTACAACATAAAGGAATAAAAATAAAAACAAACATGAACAAATAATACAAAGTCATGGCTGGAAAAAAAGCAGCAATGGGCCAAACATGAACCCTGTGCATTCACATTTTGATTTACATAGCAAGCATTCATTCAGACATCGGCCATTGGCAACAGAGTGGGACTGCTCATGTAAAACACACACTCAAGTAGTTTATCTTGGCAACTAAACAACAATCTCAGTTTCCAGGTATGCCTTTGGAGAGAGAACACTCTCTAATTTCAACTCTAGAAACAATCCAAAGATAAGCTAGACTCTGTCGGGCTTTAAACTGTGCAATCCTTGTCAAGATCTTTTTTTTTTGTATTTCTGGATAACAGTAAACGTCTACTGAAGAAAAAAAAAATCATACACCCAGTGTAAACTCAAACATCTTTAACTTCATTTCCCACAATACATTGCATGAAATTTCTTAGGTATAACATTGAGACTAAGTTCAGTCATCTGTACTGGCCGTGAGGATATATTCGGCCGTCTGTGTTGTTACTGTTATTACCTGTAGCATTGTGTCAACAGCACAGTCAACTATGTTGAAACAGCAGGTTCTTTCTTATGTCAAGAAATCCTTTAACATCCAATGCATCGTACTTACTAATAATGGCTCCCTTGCACCTTGTGGAGTTCCAAAACAGTTCACTTTTGGCAGAAGAGGTATTAAGTTTTAAACTACATTTGCTAATTAGACCTAGTACAGTGTGTCCCATTTGCCTTTTTACCCAAGCAATCATGAATGAACACTAATGAAGATCTGGTGATGAAATGTTGATTAAATTAACTTCATTCTGTGTAAAATGGACTGATGTGCTGAAAATACTCAGCATGCTGTTCCGTTTTCCTGATCCGGTGGTGATGCGGTTTGCTTGGAGCTGTGTTTTTGGCAGCTTTCTGATAACACCAATCTCTGTAGGGATTTTTTAGGTGATACCTGTAGCCTGTCTGTCACGGTTTGCACAGTTTCTTCCGACACCTTTGGTCACTCACCTCTATGAGCATCCACCACTAAATCTGTTGTTTCCAGTTTCAGGTTGAGAATGGTGGTGTCTTCTGAACTGAGGTTTTTATCCAGTACATTTACAGTACTCTGTGTACTGTGCAGATACATTATGCACACGTCATTCGCAGGGTGATGTAACCACCCCGTGCTATGTCCATGAGGATAACTGAAGGCTTTAATGTCTCACTGCAGCAACAGGCGACCGATGGCAACAGTTGGACGGGCGCCGGCCTCCACTCCGACAGCCACGGATATTAGTCTTCAGAAATGAACCCCCGTCTACCTCTACTGTAATCAGTCTTTCACACAGACTGAGATTTATTTAATCCCCATTTCATCACCAGATCTTCATTAGTATTAAAGCTATTCACAGTCATTTGGATAAAGAAGCAAATGCTACACAGTGCATCTTTATCCAGTTTTGAATACAGTGCAATAGGATTTCCAAACCAAACTGGAATCAGTCTGGTACTTTAAGATGGAAGATTTATAGTTAAGATTTTTGTAAATGATAAGATATCCCATAGTGCGATTGCGTAACACATCGGTGAAGAATTGGACCCAAACGAGACGAGAACAAATGACAAAACAGCTCCACTCTACACAAGCCGTCACCTGTGCATTCACACAAATTAGACGAGGTGATGTGTGTCCCTGCTTGCAGTTACACAGGACTTTGTTCATAAAAATGTAATACTGTTTGTGTAACCATTAAAACAGTCTATATACAGGTGTGTACTGATTGTGTACATACACAGATGTGAAGGTCAACTTGTGCAAAGTGGAATTCAAAAAGCAAGTGAAATAAACATAAACAACAAACAAAATCACAGACTGCTGCAGTCTTGATATTAAGTCTTCCTGATCATAGTGTCTTCAAGTCTTTTTTGGGTTGTTGTTTACATTATTTTCTTCTTGTTTGTTGTTTTTTTTCCCTCAACAGGTGTCTGTTTGCAGGTTGTTTTGTCCCTTGCAAAATATTTATTTAAAAATTTCACAGGATCCAGGGCTGTGCTATGAAGAGGTGATCTGTGTTTGCTCAGTCCGATTTAATTTGGGTATGAGCGCGGATTCTTAGTGAACAGAGTGACAGACAAAGAGTAGGGGAGAGAGAGTGGAGGAGAGAACAAGAGACCCTGGGAGCCAAACTAAATGTTATAGGCAATCCCTCCGTAAAATAGTGAGAGGAAGAACCAATAACATACAGTTTACCAGGCAAATGAAGAGGAAAAATGTCAAGAAAGTGAAAAAAATCGCCCGCCGGTGTCCAAAAACATAAAGTGCAGGAAGTGTCTCCACATCCGACCTCAAAATATGACAAATACAAACATTTAAGAGAGGAGAAAGCCCAAAAAATGAAAGATGCGACTCTGAGGAGGTTAGAGATCAGTGCCTGAGGCTGGGAGGTGATATGCAGAGTGCATTCAGGGGAAAGATGGGCTGTTGTGCTCTCTCTCTCTTTCGCTGTTGTTTTTTGCCATTCTCTCCTCACTCCACACGGATGAGCAAGCCATAGAGAAGCGTGCCTCCTTTCTCCTTGGTGATCCACTCGATCTCAGTGTTGCTGAATCTGGGATCCAGCGATTCACTCATACCCAGTGACTGAGGACCCACCTTGTAGGAGCCTGGACGCACGCACACCTGGAAGCCCACCTGAGCATGATGACAGCGCAGGGAGCGGGGATCTCGGAATCTGAGAGAGAGCATACACTTAACATTAATGACGGGGTTATTTAGGTGCCTAATGAGCTCCAAAATTTGCTAGCAATGGTAGCCTCATAAGCCCCAGTTTTACACTAAAAGCTACATTTGGACTGTAATAATGTCTGTTATTTGACTACACCTGAGCAAAGTCAAATAATACATACAGTCATACATCAAAAATTTAAATATCATGAAAAGGTTAATTTTGGTTTATAATTTTAAAAAAGGTAAACTGACATTTTATAGTTATTATATGTAAAATGACGTATTTAAGCATTTTTTTTATTATTATTTAATGTTGATCAGTGTGATTTATAGCTCAGAAGTTGGACAATCAATTACAGTAATATGATGGTCAGAGTAGTTTGTGGGCAGGAAATTAGCATCTCCATAAAGCTGGTCAGCAGATGGAAGCATGAAGTGCTCTAAAATCTCCTGGTAGATGTTGACTTTGGACTTGATAAACACAGTGGACCAACACTAGCATCTCAAACCATCACAGACTGCAGAAACTGCACACTGGACTTCAGACACCTTGGATTGTGCGTCTCTCCACTCGTCCTCCAGACTCTAGCAGCTGATTTACAAATCAAATGTAAAACTGACTTTAATCTGAAAAGAGGACTTTGGAGCACTGAGTAACAGTCCAGGTCTGGTTCTCCTTAGTCCAGATAAGACACTTCTGAAAGATGTGAAATACGTCACTTCAAGTGTAATAAATATAAAATATGACCTTTTACCTTTTTGAATTAAATTATGAACAAAAATGAACTTATTTTGATGTTTGACTAAATGTGATTTCTAAGTGAATCTGCAAGAGCAGCAAGAACAAAGGGAAGCAAAGACTTCCTAACATAAAGCAAAAAAAAGCTGCTATGAAGCTGGACCTCCTGTTGAAAAGAGAGAGGAGACTGAGGAATAGTGAAAATAGAAAGGTTATTCAAAAATACACATCAAATATAGAAATGTAGGGGAATTGTGCTTTCCCCCCCCAAATTATAAAAATTATTTGCCTTTTGCAGTCATAGCTGTCAGAATGTAAGACAAATGCATAACTCAGTAAGCAATTACGTAATCACAATTACATCTACATAGCTAGACATTCTACTAATAAGTACACTAAATATTCAAAAGCTTAATGTGCTGTAAGTGTAATAAACAGCGATGAGGAGCTTGAGAACTTACTGCACTTTAGGGGCGAAAACCTCCAGACCAGAGTAGCGCATGGTGGGCGAGAGGCGCACACGGGGGATCTCTCTCTCCGGGGCGCTGTTCTCCTCCGGCTCTCCGTAGCTGCCGTGACTCTCCACCTTCACCGGGGACACCGAGAACACGCAGGACGACTCTGCTGGAAGAAAACATCAGCACAGATCAAAATGAGCCCTTTACTCAAGTGCTTTTTCATTTATTATGCAATTGTGCGTCTTGCTACTGTAATACTAATTTCATTCAAGATCAACACAAGCAC
>BRDA01070274.1:0-14483 GCA_036984385.1 Crenuchus spilurus
ATGGGTTTCCTACTGGCTTCTCATATGAAAAACACCCAGGAGGATTTTCCACTGAGCTCTCTTGCACCCTCACACCTTTGTTGTTCTCTTCCGCCTGCTTTTTACAACAGTTCCTAACCAGATCACCAGTATTATGACAATAGTGGCACTCAGAAGACTTTTGGCTCAAGCAATTGTCTATAATGAGGATCATTGGTTGTATCATCAATGTTATTACTACTATTACTCTATAATTCCAAACAGAACTAATTCCATTTTTGTCTTTTCCGAGTGAGTGATTGCCCATCGGTCCGGTCCAAGGCTGGTGGAAGACTGATTACTATTCCCTGCATGATGCTTCCCTGGATCAGATGCCCATCAACAACCAACTACTGTGGCCTGCTCCAGATACCCTACTCTACTGCCCACATTGGAGTTCATATGGACTTTCTGGCCGTTATCATTGCTATCACTGTCATCATCATTCCTGTCCCACTACTGTCACCATATCAGTTCACCTGAACATTACAACAACATATGATTATGATTTATCACACACTTATAATTAGTAGACCAGAGGAGGATGGGTCCCCCATGTGAGTCTGATTCTTCCCAAGGTTTGTTCCTCCAGCTCTGAGGCAGTTTTTCCTTGCCACTGTCACCGTTGGCTTGCTCACCGGGGATTAGGGATTAATGATTTGATGTTATTACTAACCCTGTAAAGCTGCTTTGTGACATCAGTTGTAAAACGCTTTATAAATACATTTGATTAGATTTGATTACTGTCGGTAGATTACTTATCGGTTTGAAAGAATATGGATATTGTAGTCATAAGCCACAGCTTATCACGTGACACAACATTAGAGACTACAATAGTGAGAGACTGAGAGCAGGAGGCTTGCAAACACACAATGAATACTTTGCTTCCCTCATGTTACTAAGTAAAGCTGTTCAAGCTAACTCACACGTCCATGTCTGACAAATCACTCACAGAAATCTGCTGCCGAGTCCACATTTCTTTGCCTACATTGGGTTAGCTGCTCCCAATCAGTAGTTTTGCCAAATATACAGATAATGCAGTCGTTGAGAGCTTTCCATCTTCTTGAATATTACCATCCATAGCATCCAATATTTTATTAGCAAGTTGTCTACTGTTTGTCATATTAAGAACCTGACTTGCTATTGCATCAGCATCATTGGTGTGCAGTCAGTACAGACTTCTTTTCCTTTGCATGTTATGGATAATGTAGAGCCGCATTTCCCTAAGGGGTCAAAATTCTTTGGACAGCTTGTCTAAGGTAGCTGCATGTAAAGAAACATGACCCTTTTCTACTCAAGTTTATTTCATTTCAATTCCCCTAGTATGTACCTCACAGGACACGATGGTCATTGGTTTCAGCTGAACTTCTAACAGGCACTTTTCTGCCTGAAAACAGTTTGGTTGAAGCTGTTCAGCTTTGATCCCCTTTGTGACACAGTTGTGTTAGTGGAGGGGCAGTGGGTGAAAGATGACACTGATGCATTGACTTGAGTTCACATTTAGTGATGATCACTGAAGGTTTTCACATGTTTTCTGGGCATTTTCAGCAGTTCTTTTATGTTCCTCTTATGCACCAGTTTAACAACATTTACAGCTAATCCAGTCATTAAAATTCCAGTCATTGAAATTCTTCCTTTCTTTTTAGTTTCTTGGCTATTCCCATTTAACAATTTTTGGTTAGTGCAACATTTTCTAAACATTACAAATTTTGGTTCTTATAAAGTTCAATTTGTCAAGTTTTCGACAGTTTTGTAGAACGTCACATTTAACATTGCAGTAACGCTGCTGCAACAATATAAGGACGTCCGTTTTAGGTCGCCAAAATGTTTTTGAGCATTCTATAAACGTTTTTGAAATGTTTGTTAATGTTGCATGTTAATGTTTCAACAAGGCTAGAAGAACTTCATCTCTCAACATTACGACTTGTGGTTCCTAGAACTGTGAAGTTTTCTGGATGTGTTAACAAAACTTTATTAAAACTTTATTATGTTGATGTCACATTAGCAGTGACATCATTGCATCAAAATCCATAATGCTTTAAAAAACTAGTGACATAATGTTTTTATTCTCATAGATGTAAATTCATAATTTAAACTTTTTTAGTATAAATTCTGAAAATATTCAATAAATTCCACTCAATGTTTCAATAAATACTTGAATAAATTATTCATTTGGTAAACATTCTGTCACACACTCTAAATTTTGTGTAAGTAATGTTACTGAACATTCTTATGAAGTTTCACTGTTGAGCCTTCTGGAGGTGTTGTGGGCTCAATTCAGCGAAACACTGACGAGGGAAGGTGCCTACCTGATGACCCCTGTGAAGAGCTAGTAATACAGTGTGTGGTTTGGGTTCTCATGTGATGGGCTCAATGAGTAACCGTAGATGGTAAGGGTAGCTGGTTGCTGATTGGATAAATTGCCACAGCAACCATAGGGTGTAGCTGTAGGTTTGAAAAATGTGTGGCTGCTGGTGGTAAGAGAGTAGGGTGGGCCCTATGTGAAGCTCTAATGGTTTGGCATAGGGTATTTTACATCTTATCCTGTGTATGATTGTAATAATTACTGTTAGCTGGGATCCCTCACTTAACTGAACGGACAACAGTAATATAAATAGCTATAAAATCCTAATCCTAATCTTCCCTCACAATACTAGCCTTCTCTCACATTGCTGAGAGGATACCTGTAATGAAGTTACAAAAATAAAATCTTCACTTTATGAATGAATGAATGTTACACTTATATAGCGCCTTTCTCAAACCCAAGGATGCTTTACAATCAACACACTCCATTTACACACTCAACCACACACACCGGAGAAGCGTCAGCCAATCGCGCACAGCGTAGTCTCAACCGGAAGCAACCGTCCACCTGGAGGACTGCATCGAGCACTAGGGGGATCACCCAGGACAGAGTGCCAACCAGATCTGGGCATACATACATATATACACATTCATACACACCAGGTTAATTTTAGAGTATCCAATTCACCTGATCTCCATGTTTTTGGACTGTGGGAGGAAACCAGAGTCTCCGGAGGAAACCCATGCAGACACGGGGAGAACATGGAAACTCAGCTCAGATGTGGACTCGAACCCAAGACCTCAGTGCTGAGAGGCGAACGTGCTAACCACTAAGCCACCGTGCCGCCACTTTACCTACTACTCATCTGTTTCCCAATTCTGCATAGAAATGACCCAGACAAAATTTCGCTTTAGTTCAAAATGGCAGGACGTACCAAGAAGGACTCAGTATGCCATTTGGGTCACAGCACCAAGTTTGTTTAAAATTTGGAGACTCGATCTTCAGATTCATAGTATTCACGTACATTTGGAGAGGGATGCATGGGCAACGCTTAGTCATGAGTGTCACCAGGCCAAAGAACACATATTTTTTAAGGTTTAAGTAGTTATTTATGGGGGAGGGACCAAAGTTGGAAAGAAGATAAAGGGTGCAGCTGAAGCTGAATAGTGGAAGGTTAGTGGTGAATGGGGAAGGTATGAAGCAGGAAGGTGAAGCGGAGAAGGTTGACGAGCGAAGAATGAAGTGAGCAACCAGTCTAGGTAACACAACAGAAGTATAAAGGAGAACAAGTCAAGATATCAGTGTCATGAACAACAAAAGGTCAACTTTATGTTGGAGGACAGTAGAAACTAAATTTAAAAAGATATACGGTTTCCTTCCATATGAATGCTTCGCCTAAGTGTACACTGGAATAACTCATCTTTTCAAACAGGTAGAATATGCTCCAGATGCTGATTTAAGAGATCTCATCTTGTGTTCCACTGACTGTACATGAAATGACATCAAGCTGAACAGACCTACCACAACCTATGCTAATTATGAACAAACATAATAATCAAGAAGACATTGAGAACATTTTGGGTTTTAAGATGATAAAAGCTGAAGCTCCCACTGAGCAAAGGCGTCATTGCCATGACTGTGACAGCGGGAAGTCAGATCTCACATTCCGTTTCATAACTCTTCTTAATGTGAACATTGTGCGTTGTCAACTCTATAGCCAAACACAGACAGTGGGAAAGAAAGAAGGAAAGAAAAGCATAAAAAAGATAAAAACTAGCAAGTGTCAAAGATTATTCTATTATGATGGATGTCATCACTAAATGAAGACGTTACTTTTCGTCTGGGACTTTAGGCTGTTGCAGGACATAATGTATCTAACTTTTCTTATGACAGTTTCTGAAAAAGACTGTTTAATTTTCTATTTTTCCTGCATATTGGCATGAAATTGGCTGTTCTGCTTTCAATGATGAACAGAATGCACGTTACTTACATTCCTACTTAAGTGTTCATCTACACAGTCATATCAGAATATCATGACAACCCCTGGTTTGGAATGAAGTCGGCTCTGGATGTCACAGATGCCATGTTGCAGGGTTTACTGCATGTATAAATACGTAAGCACACATTCATTTGTAGCAGAGTGTAAAACCATCATCATGGGTAAAAGATATGATTTCAGTGATGTCTAAAAGAGTATGATAATAGTGTACCAGGTAAAGGGTGGTAGAATCTCAGAAACGGCTAATTTTGTGGGATGTTGTAGAGCTGCTGTAGTGAAGATGTAGTGAGAATGGATGTCTTGTACATTGAGAGCCTCCATCACCATAACAGTGGTGCCCCACAGCCCATTTATGCCAGAGGGAATAATGCTTCCAATGACTTGTACAAAGTAACACTCCACAGTGGACCAGTTAACCTCTATAACGAACAGAGGAGCAATGAGGAAAGTCAGTGATCACCATTGAGCAAAAACTCGGAGCCAAAGGTTGCTATTCCCACCATTAGGTATTTGGTTATAATATTCTAATACGACTATGTAGTTCTAATTTACTTGAATACAAGTTTAATTATTAATACAAATTATTCAAGTAAGAGTAAATATGTTTTATATAAAAAAATATTTGTATCATTATTATTACATGCCATCTGGTAAGATCAGACTCCTGGTGACCATATGGATGGTGTTCCTCCAAAACATCCTGTGTTCGTTTCTTAACTTGCTTTCATGATTTCTCTGATTGATTCCATCCACCTTGTTGATGGACCTTTTCCTCTCTTATCTTCAACTGTTCCAGCATAACTGTTTTCTCAAATGAACTGGTTATTCTCATAATGTGTCCAAATAAGATAATTTCAGTTTGTTGATCTGAACTTCTAATGAAAGCTGAGCTTTGATCAATCCATTCGTTTTCCTGACTGCTGGATCCATTTTGTTAATAATTTGATCCAGTAGCCAAACGCTATCCATCACTGTCCACCATAAATTATATAATTAAATTTTTAATGATATAATTTCTGCTTTGGATACCAAACAATATTGTGCATTGATTTTTATTGATTTGGCTAAAGCGTTTGACACTGTTAATCATAAGATTTTAATAGATAGGCTTGGCAGTTTCAGATAATTCTCTGGCATGGTTTTCAAATTACCTCCCAGAGAGTGTTCAGTATGTGAAGATAGAGCAAATCCTTTCAGATACTCTCTCAGATAAGAATGGTGTCCCTCAGGGCTCCATCTTAGGCCCAACATTATTTTGCATTTATATAAATGACCTTGTTCTCTCTGTTCTGGACTGATCCATCCACCTTTATGCTGATGATACAGATTTTATGCTTTTGGCCCCTGTCCATAGGTTGTAATTAATTCACTCCAATATAGTTTTCTCAGAGTTCAACAAGTTTCTCACCTTGAATCTTCTGATAAATACCACCAAGAGTAAGGTTATGTGGTTTGGCAAGAAGTGTTCTCTACCCCAAATAGATCTAACTTTTCTCACTCTTGATGGCACTAAAATAAACCTGTTTATAGAATATAAATATTTAGATATTTAGCTTGACAATACTTTGTCTTTCTCAATTCATATCAGCAGACTACAGTCTAAGGTTAAGTCTAAAATTGTTTTGTTTTTTTCAGAATGCATACAACCTTAAGTTGCACAGCTAAGTTTATTTTAGTCCAAATGTCTTTCCTTCCTTTGCTAGATTACAGTGATGTAATATTCAGATTAGCCAATAAAAGCATCTTGCGCAAACTGGGTATACTCGATCATTCTGCCATTAGTTTTGTTACTAATGCTCCCTTTAAAACTCAACACTGTTCTCTTAACTCTTCAGTAAACTGGCCATCATAGCACACCCATCATACTATTCATTGGTACATGGTGATTTACAAAACCTTTCTTGGCCTATCTCCCCCTTATCTGTGTTAGTTGTTGCAGTCTCAGTCCTTTAATTATAATACTCGTTTTCCCAGCTAATCATGCTGAGTCTCAAAAACAAATTAAGTTTTTGGTTTGTATTCATTTCAGTCAGCTGCAGCCAAGGACTAGAGCTCCCTTTAAACAAAAAACATTAAGATGGGAAATTTTTATTCCAAAGCTGGCTTTTAAGAACTCTGTTACTGCTTTTATATCTGATAACTGTATTTGATTTATGGATACTAATTGATGTCTCTTCTCTGTAGTGTTTTGTATTTTATTCTGTTTTACTTGTTTTGCTTGTATATAGTAGCATTATATGTCTCAAAATAAGAAGCATGTTCTTTATGACTTGACTTGAAAGGTTAATTATTAATACAAATAAAATCAACATTTTGTCAACTGTTTTCTCCCACTGTAATGTTTTAAAGCTAAAAAATGGCCGACATTGATGCCGCCCGCCACATTGCCTGCGCTTGAGCATTAGATGTAAACCAGAGCATGTACAGTAGAGATGGAAGTCGAGGTAGTGCTTCCGCCAAACCCAGCTCCCCTCTGTTGGGGTGATGCCCCTTTTGAGTTTCTGTTAGTACAACTTACTGCTGAACAAGAAATCCCTCCTCTTCAAAAAGGTCAAAGTGATTAAATCTTATTAACAGAGTCACAGAATGTAAAATAAGTTATGATAAAAAAAATCAGTGGTACATACCACCCTGGTAATGTCTGAAAACATTTATGGTGAAGGTTTAAATACTGTGTATTTATATGTTTTTTTGTTGTAAGGGTAAATCCCATAAAAATGTACCATGGTAGATCTTTTGGGCACAACCATGTAAGTAGTAACATGGTATTTTTTCATGGCGGTTACCTTTTTATACACACTGCTTCAGATCTCAATGGGGAAAAAAATCACGTAGAAGATATTTCCTTATATGGACTGGGTAATGTGTTAGGAATGAAAGGATTCCACATCATTTGATGGAAATGAAAATTATGACCTTACAGAGGGTTTAATTCAAAGGCACACCAAAAATGAAAGCAAAAAAAATTATAATGGAAAATTAGCAGAACAATTCCTTTGCAGCAACTCAAAATAGTATAGTAGTTTGTATGGCTTGCACGTGCTTGTATGCATGCCTGACAAAATCGGGGCATGCTACTAATGAGATGACAGAGGGTGCGGGATCCTGGGGGATCTCCTCCCAGATCTGGACCAGGGCATCACTGACCTCCTGGACAGTCAAGTGCAACCTGGTGGCATCGGATGGACCAAAACATAATGTCCCACAAGTGTTCTATTGGATTTAAGTGAGGCGAGCAAGGGCCAATCTATGGTATCAATTTCTTCATCTTTCAAGAACTGCCTGCATACTCTTGCCACATGAGACCGGGCATTGTTGTACACCAGGAGGAACCCACTGCACCAGTGTAGGGTCAGAAAATGGGTCCAAGGATTTATTCCCGATACCTAATAGCAGTCAGGGTGCCGTTGTCTAGCCTGTAGAAGCCTGTGCATCCTATCAGGAAGATGGCCCCCCAGATCATCACTGACCTACCACCAAACTGGTCATTCTGAATGATGTTGCACAACATTCTCCATGGAATCTCCAGACCATGTCATGTCTGTCATGTGCTCAGTTGAAACCTGCTCTCAGCTGTGAAAAGCACAGGGTGCCAGTGGCAGATCTGCCAATTCCGGAGTTCTGTGGCAAATGCCAATCGAGCTCTACAGTGCTGGGCAGTGAGCACAGTGCCAAATACAGGACATCAGGCCCTCAGGCCACCCTCATGAAGGCTGTTTCTGATTTTCTCCGGTGGCCTGCTGTAGTTAATTTTGTAGGGATCTGGCAGTGCTTATTCCATTCTTTCTTGCACAAAGGAGCAAATAGCGGTCCTGCTGAGGGGTTAAGGTCCTTGTCCAGCTCTCATGGAGTAACTGCCTGTCTCCTGGAATCTCCTCCATACTCTTAAGGCTGTGCTGGGAGATCAAGCAAACCTAGCAATGGTACGTACTGATGTACCATCTTGCAGGATTTCGAATACCTTTGCAACCTCTGGAGGGTCCAGGTTCCACACCATGGTCCTAGTAGTGATGCTGACCCAAGCCAACAGCAGAACTAGTGAAAAATCAGTCAGAAAAGATGATGATGGACAAAATGTCAGTAGCCTCCTCGTATTGAACTATTCCTGTTTTGGGGGTCAACTCATTGTTGCTCCTATAGTGCACCAGTGCAATTTCTTTAACATAAAAGCAGCTAAAACTAATTAACAACCCCCTCTGCTACTTATCAGACCAGATGAGATGCATCCATTTGCAGAGCTGGAGAGCCAACCGCAGTTCTAGACCAGCAGATCTAGACCAGCAGTTCCAGGGCACGCTGTAGTTTTAGACATGCATGAAGATTCTGCTTTGAGTAGATTACTGCTATCTCACTCATAAAAAGTCATAATTTGATAAAACTTTATCCCAGCTCAGTTTTTGATTGAGTTGATTTTGATTTGATTTGAGTTGATTTTGATTTGAATGATTGAAAACTGTTAAACAAAAAATGGATAACCTCATGTCTTTGACAAGTTTTAAAATGATAATGTACATGACATTTTGTATTTAAATACAAGTGTTATTGGATTATAAGAATATTTTCTATTAAAAATCTGCAAAATCCGTTTGACAGGATGCTTTTAGTCATTAATGTATAAATTTCCAGAACAACTTATTCATGTTTGATTTTCTTTAATGTCTGACTTTCTTTTACATTTATACCTCTATTGGCATGCAACCATCAAATTACAAATATCGTACTTACCGTTATCCCCAGAGTGATTTGCTCTAGAAGAGAGCTTTATCAATCTTAATTGGTCCATTAGATCTAATCATTGGACAGGCATTGCCATTGTAATGACACTGACATACTAATGATATACCATGAGCCCCATGTCAAATCTAATCCGATGTTCATCCTGAAATTGACATCCATTTATTTACTTTCCCAAAAGCATTGGAAGAATAATTATGATCTCTATTTGTATTTTTAGAATATGTTAATAATCAATGCAATATAAGAAGAGAGTGCAAACAAAACACGATTAACACAGTGTTAGGCATTTTTATTAACTAAATTTTACTGGCTTTGTTGGCACACCAATTAATACACCATTCACATACACTGTAATTAGTTTCAATTTATTAAAAAAGTAGTGGTTATGAATAAGTAGTACAAAAAAACCTGGTAGCCTGTGATTATATTTAAGTGTTTTGTAGTCAATATTATTTTCATTTCATGGTTCTTTAAATATACAATTAAACCTGAGTTTACATTTTTCACATTCCTTAATAAACATTCCATGTCATCTCTAAAGTCAAAAATAAACAGAAATGGCTCTTTTGCATGTATGAGCATTTCTGTGTCTTCATCCTATAATAAAGCCCTAAAGGCCCTCTGAAGATCTGCCAACTCATACTGAAGAACATCTGGCTCCTGGACACTTCCCTTGGAAAGGTGTCTGTTGTCCCGAATACCCTCTACAGCTTTCTGAACATCCATCAGAAGTGGTTGCTGTGTAAGAAAAGATGCATTAAATTAATACATTTATATTTGCAACATTTGGCAGATGCTCTTATCCAGAGTGACATACAACAGTGTTTTGTTTACATTAAGAGAATGATCTCAGCTAGTACAGACAGATTAGAGTCCAAACTACTCTTCAGTTCAGACACTGTTAGAACTAAACCATCACTAATACCTAGAAAGAAGGAAATATACACAATTATACACAATATAAGAGCTTTACAATGTATTACAATAAGACATGTAAACAAGTGCTGCTTAAGTGCTCCACAAAGAGATGTGTCTTCAGTCTGTGTGTGAAGACTGTGAGGGACTCTGCTGTTAGAACAACCAGTGGGAGTTTGTTCCACCACTTCGGTGCAGGTACAAAGAAGGGTCTTAATGCTAGTCTTCCATGCATCTTGAAGGATGGCAGGTCAAGCTGAGCTGTACTGGAAGCTCTAAGGGTTCGAGATGCAACTCGTGACTTGACCATTGCCATTAGGTAGAGAGGGGCTGGTCCATGTTTTGCTTTGTAGGTGAGCATCAGGGTTTTGAATCTGATGTGAGTAATACAGTAAATGTTTGTATTGTGTAGTAATAAGAGCTTATTACCAACCTGCATTTGTAAACTCTCTGGTGGTTACTTCATCAATCCCACATTTATGAATAGTAAAACCTAAAATAACTAAATAAAAGTTAATGCTGGCTTGAACATGAATGATGCTCAAAAATGGTTTGCCAGGTTTGGCAAAGACTTTTCAGTTTATGTGATTCTAAAACACAAAAGGCCAACATCAAATTCTTACAGTACTTTAAGTAGGCTACTTATGTGTCTCTGCCTTAAGACTTCATTAATGTACCTGTTGTTTAAATGTGTAGCATACATTCTTTACTAGTGATATGAAAATTGTGAACTAAATGTTCAACAATAATTACAGGCCAATTTGACAAATAGCTGATTTAGCTAATCACGTGTCTTAACCCAAAAGAGTTCATGGTGACATATGTGCTCCAGACCCTTTAAAATCTGTGTAAAGTTTCTTACAGCACTCAGTTGTGTCATTTATGTTACATCACTATTTTAACCTTAAAATAGCCATATGCCCTCTTTATCACAATAATAAAAATATGAATTAACTGCTCAATTAATTTAACTGATTCAATTTTTTATTTTGTATCAATATTCATGTTTTTGGCTGGGTTCTCATGGCTTAATCATGATGAAAAAAATACTCAAACTACTTTAGGATTGTATGTGGAGGTTGAATTTTAGCTATAAGTACTGATAAAAAAAGTTTAGTTAGTGCTAGTTCACTGCCTCAACATTGTTTCAAAATTAGTCAAGCAGCCTAGCTGTTAGCCTTAGCTACTTAGCTAAGAAAACTAGCAAGCTATCTAGAACTTAATGAACTAAGACACACTAACGCCAGCCACCTAATGAGATAGCTAGAACATAATGCACTAAAACACTTGTGCTAGCTAGATTCATCCTTCATAACAAAACATGATAATACAAAAACAATCTTCTTAAATTACTAGGTATAATAGGCATTTGTTACAAACATATATTTTCCGTATGCTACTGGCAATACAACAATCATCACCCGAATATTAGCTATTATTACCTTCCATGCCACTAGGTGGCACACGTCTAAAACTACGGCACGCCCTGGAACTGCTGGTCTAGAACTGCATGTCTAAAACTGGCTCTCCGGCTCTGCAAATGGATGATGTTGGACCAGATCAATTTCCCAGAAGCTGAGTTGATGCTATTACTCATGTTCCTGTAATCCTGTAAAAATCCTGACTAAGAAATAATTATTTCCCATAAAATTACCTGTTACACAATTATTGGCACCCTTAACAATTTCTTGGAAATAAATGTATTTGAACCATTTATGTCATTTCTACTGTAGTTTATAAAGTGGATCAAGTATCTAGGAACTTTTCATTAGTAATTCATCACTTCCTGTTTCCCTGGGGTATAAATATGGCATTACACAGAGGACTATTTCTTTTACTCGCTCTTAAACATGGGAAAGACAAGAAAACACACTATTCAAGTAAGGCAGATGTGTCGACCTTCATAAATCAGGCAATGGCTACAAGAAAATAGCCACTCACCTGCAGATGCCCTTATCTACAGTCAGAGCAATCATCAAAATGTTCAAAACATCTTGATCTGTGACAAACAAGCCTGGAAGAGGACACAAGTGTATCTTGCCACCATGCACAGTGAAAAGAATGGTAAGAGAAGTAAAAAGTTCTCCAAAGCTCACTGTAAGAGAATTGAATCAAAATGTAGCATCTTGAGGTTATGAGGTCACCCAAACAACCATCAGATGCTATCTACATGCCAACAAGCTGTTTGGGAGGCATGTACAGAGAAAGCCTTTTCTGAGATATAAGCGTAAATGGGTGGAGCGGTACTGGGATTTTAACTGGGACCACGTCCTTTGGTCAGATGAGACCAAGATTGAGCTTTTTGGCAAAAAACACTGTAAGCGTAACACTAAGGATGAGTACACAGAAAAACACCTCATGCCCACTGTTAAGTATGGGGGAGGATTGGTGATGCTGTGGGCCTGTTTCTCCTCCAAAGGACCTGGGAACCTTGTAAGGATACATAAGATCATGAACTCTTTGATATATCAGGACATTTTGAATCAAAATCTGGTGGCCTCTGCCTGAAAGCTGAAGATGGGTCATCACTGGGTCTTTCAGCAAGATAATGACCTTAAACATGTGGCCAAATCTACTCAAAGTGGTTCACAAGGCACAAAATCAATCTCCTCTCATGGCCATCTCAGTCCCCAGACCTCAACCCAATAGAAAACCTGTGGGGTGAGCTGAAGAGGAGAGTGCATAGGAGAAGACCCAGGACTGTGGACAATTTAGAGAGGTTGTGCAAAGAGGAATGGTCGAAGATCCCTCTTTCTTTATTCTCCCATCTTGTGAAGAGTTATAGGAGAAGATTAAGTGCTGTCTTGTTGGCAAAAGGAGGTTGTACAAAGTACTAAAACCAGGGGTGCCAATAATTGTGGCACACATGATTTAATTCAAAAGATTTATTTCTTAATGTGTGATTTTTTTCCCACCAAATAAAGGCACTTGAGTTAAAGCTTAGATTTTTCTCTTTTTTGCATTGTTGTCCTATATTATATATATATAAATAATTTATTAGAAGCCAAAGAACACTTCTTAACCAGGGGTGCCAATGGAGGATGTTTTTTTTTTGTTTGGTGATAAGGGAGGGACAGCAGACAAAAATCATGTTTCCAGCTAGGGACTTAAATATGTTACTTCCACTTATTGCACAAGGATCACAGGGCCTTCATAAGTGAAATGGGTTTGACTCAAGGCAGATTCTGTATTGTCTGACAACTATATTTTTAATAGTGTTGAATAAACCATTTCTGACAGTGTGTCAAGTATGCATGTTGTTATCCACATGAACATCAGCTACAGTTTTAGTATAATTACATAATTAGTTATCTCTTTTGTGGGTCATTTTTCTCATACTTGTGTATGAGTGGCTCTCATGCTGGAAAGACCACACACATGCAGCACAACTGTGACCAGTTTTTCTTAAGCATAAATTGTCTAAAGCACTGTTTCTCAAATAGTCTTGGACTACCACTATCCTGCACACTTTAGAGACTCTTCTGCTCCCAAACACACCTGATCCAACTAATCTGCTAATTAACAAGCCCTTCCTGAGCTGAACTCAGTGTGTAAGGCTTTGTTCACACTGTTGAGCAAATCTGGTTTGTTTTTTTAATCCTCACATCATGGAAACCCATATTTTCCTTTTTTTATATAAATTAATGTGTAATCATTGTTAACATTTCCAAACATCATTTACTCCACAATCAGTAGAGTCTGTATGTAGACACAGCTACAGCAATAGCCTGTGTAGAATTTACTGTTTTTGGGATGTCATGGTAAACATACCATGGCTTGGTGCATGAGGGCATTTCTGACCTTTGGCTGCCATGGTTTGGCTGATGCCGTGTACTATGCCAGCTACAGGTAATGACAAGTTTGGCTGCATCCAAAATAACACACTTAGACAGATTGTACTACACTGAATGCAGTACCCACTGCTTGACAGGGAAAGCAAAGTTTTGCAGCATGCAGGTGTATAATATCCACAAAACCTCAGAATCTGAATCAGAAATACTTTATTGATCCCAGAGGGAAATTACTCAGCATCCAAAGTCCTTTTACAGAAGACATCAAACCAGCACTGTAGTCCCATTCCCAGACATTATTTTACACTGTTACCTGATTTTGCATTATAGGGAAACAGATAAATTACAGCAGTTAGCTTGTCTGGCTAACAAGCTAGCTGACATGCTAACTTGCATTACCTCAGCTTACATTCACTTCTAGACTTAAAAACTTGAAAATTATGTTAACAACACTTCAAAAAAACATTAAATGGTCTTGTTCAAGCTCCTCATCATAACATTACTGGGTGTAACACAGAATTACTCATAATGTTTAATTTTTATATTTCTGGTTGTAGCTGGTGGAAACTGACAATGGTGGACGAAGTACACCAATTATGTACTTGAGTAAAAGTACAGTTACTTTGCATTGAATTTTACTTAAGTAAAAGTAAAAGTATTCACCTCAATTTTTTACTTGAGTAGAAGTACAAAAGTATCTGCCTTCAAAAATACTTAA
>BRDA01070277.1:0-25749 GCA_036984385.1 Crenuchus spilurus
TATTAGATGTTGGCATCTCCACATCATTGCATTCAGTTTTTATTCACAATTTGTTTAGTGTCCCAACTTTTTTGGAATCCGGTTTGTATATACATCAGATAGAATAAAGAACAATGCAAAGTGAATCATTGTGTGTGAACTGCGTGGCTAAATTTGAGAATTGATTTACAGTTGTGGTTTAGAAGAGGGACACCTGTTGGCATAGTTTCACCCACAATGGAAGGAAAGTTAGCTTAGCTGGTACAGTACTGTGAGGAAGATGGCAAAATTACAGCTGTGGCCCAAACCGTTTCCACGCTTCTGTTTGCATAAGGGTGTCAGTGCACGTGTTTATTTGTGTTTGTTACCCTCTAAACATCACTTACCATGACGCAGCTGTCTCACTCCTTGGGGGGATTCTCAGGGGGAACCGTGGTTTCCTTTGTTTGTTTGCTTATTTCTTCAAAGACCACCTTCAACATGAAAGTGAAAACATAAATATGACAGTCGGTTGTGACCTTAAATCTAACTGTAGTGGAACATGGAAGAAGATGACATTTTGATTATTGTAACTGTCAGTCTGAGGGTAGCTTTATTTATACATTCTGTGCTGTGTCTTCTTTTGTTTTAGCATCTCAGCTTTGAGTTGTATTTCAGAATGAATTATTTCTCTTGTCTTGAGTAACAAAACAACCCTGATAACTAATGACTCAGTCCACTGATTTCTATTTCTGTGACTAACATTTGTAAATTGAATAACAATCTGTAACCCACTAAGAAAGTCAAACTGTTATGTTGTGCTTATATTAATATTTTACTAACCCTTTATTTACTATTAACTCTCAGGACAAGGTGACAAAAACTCTCTGGATTCTAACAAAACAGCAAATGTTATTGAAGGTAAAACCACTGTCTTATATGTTTATGCCTATATAACCACTATGCTTATGTCAATCTACATCATACCATTTCTATTTGGCATATGAAGGAAGTGACACATTTCCATTTACACATTTGTGCCAAGTGATAAGACCACTGTGACACAGAAAGGAAAGATAAACCTCCCAATGTTTAAATGTGATGGGTGAATCATGTTGAACTTTGCAGTTGGACAGAGTAGTTTATTTATAAATCTAGACTTGGTGTCTTAAGTGAAGACTTATGAGTGCTGAGACATTCATGGACAAAGTAGAGACAATGAATGCATGATGCAACGTGGAGTGCAATTTCCTCTGCCAAGTCCATTTGTTTCACATAACAGGACATGTTATTGGTTATCCCACAATTATTGATAGATATAGATTTAGGCATTTTTGTGTATTTATTTATACAAAGAAAAAGTAATAATTTGCATAGAAGCCAACCTGTTTGTGTTAGCTACTACTTTCTTTTGTCATGAACAAGCATAACATCAGGTATTAGACAGAATTAACAGACACCTGCCAGCCATTCAGTGAAGCGCATTTCTCCTCTCTGGGGTATAATCAAGGGCGTAACTTTGGGTCCAGCATTGGGGGGGTTGAGCTGTCTGCCTATTTATTTATTTATTAAATCATTTACTTTTCTAAAAGGATTCAGGAGATTTTGGGTTAACCGTATTAGAAATACATTGTAATACTTTTACTATGTATTTATTTAACTTTCTTTGTATTTACTCTGCACCTTAAACAATTAAGAAATGCGGAGTATGATTTAGTATTTTGTTTATAAGGGATTATTTTTTTTATTACGCTTGAATTTTCACCCGCGACTGGATTTTCAAACAAGTCCAATTTGGTGTGAAAACCTCGAACCTGGCAACCCTGCAAATGGCGAACGTTGCTGCTTGCTGGAGGTTGAATGATACCAAATTTTTGTGGGGAAAGGGGGGGTTACATTACCAAATGATTAAACGTGCTAGTATTTTACCCAAAATTGATCATGAATAAAGAAAATTAACAAGTTATAAAGAAAATTAACAAGTTATTCATGAAAGATGTTTTTGTAAATTGAAATTATGTGACTTTATTGGGGGGGAAGGGGTTATAGTGATTGGATCAAATTATTGGGGGGGTCATAACCCCCCTATCCCCCCCGCAAATTACGCGCATGGGTATAATCATTAAAATTATATATCAAAATGTGAACAGAAAGCTGTTGTCTTGTTTTTAATCAACTTAAGATTGTAATGTCATTAGATTTTGTCTTGTCACTTTTACAGCTTTCAGAAATGTGAGTGTTGAATTGGGCAGCACTGCCACTCTACTGTGCACTGACACAAAGATAACTGTGAAGGAGTTTATTTATGTAATCTGGAACATCAACCCACACAAGAAGAACTGTACAATCGCGGTGGGAGCAAATGAACCAGACTACAACACTTGCCAAGATGGGAAGAAGATTAATATTGGTGCGGATGGAGTATACAGCCTCATCATCCCACATTTTTCCTCCAGTGATGAAGGACAATACAGATGTGATTTGTCCTACCAAGGAGAGAGCTACACTAGCAACATTCAGGTGTCCACATGGGGTAAGTAACCTGTTACTGTTTGTGTTGAGAATTTTAAACTGTGAACTCTTCTGAAATTTACTTGTTTAGAAGCTAAAGGTCTGATATTGTATGCAATATTAGGGATTTTCTCTAAGTATGTAAAAATGTAGAACAGAAGGTTCTTGGTGTTTGCAACTAGACATATTTTAAGATATGCAAAAATACAAATATTTGCAACATTATTTCCTAGTCTATTTAATAATTACTTCATATCATGAAACATAACTAGTTAACCTACTTCTGATTTTACATTATCGGTATAAATCATTAATAAATTTAACAGGAAAAACGTGTAGAAAGTTTTGATGTTTTGATTTTAGTGCACCTTATTAAACAGCAACTTGGAGGGATAAAAGTGGGTTTCAATATTTTTATTATTGAAAATTATTAACTATTGTATGAAAACAGCTCATTTGTTCATGTGCATACCACAATGGTAAAATAACATAAAGTGACATATTTTACATTCTTCTAAAATAAACTTTGTTTGTAGCAATCTGAATTAACAGATTACCTTGCATTAATAACATGGGATGTTAAGTCCTAAATCCATGAATGTCCATAGCCAAAGTGCTGCACAGTGAGATGAATTATTTAATTAATAGCAAATTCTGTTTTTGTAGCAGCTTTCATTAGTTTGAAGTTATGTCTAAAATTAAGCAATAATACACAGGAGAGAGATATGGCCCTGGTGCATTGTAAAAATTAGGGGTGTAAAAAATAACCGATTTGAATTGGAAGACCGATTTTGACTTAAACGATGTGAGTGCATCAGTACATGGACCCCTGAATTGGTCTATTTGTAAAATGAACCGGCCGATGGCCCGATTACATAGCTGTCAATCGGTTTGGTGTTACTGATGTGCCTCTGCTGCTCGCCCGCCCCCCTCCCCTCTCTCTCTCCCCCGCCCCCCTCCCCTCTCTCTCGCGCGTGCGCGCTCAGTCTCTCATTTAACTGTCGCAATACTTGTCACAGTCACGTTTGAAAGACAAACATGTCTGAAGCACATATATACAACGCTCTGCCGAGCTTAAAATCTAAAGTTTGGAAGACGTTCGGTCTTTAAATGAAGAGTGGAAAAGATTTGGTGAGACGACATGAGGAAAGTGGCGATGAGGACGCTAGCATAGCACCGCTAGCCCCACAGAAAAACAGGACTTCTTCCAGCCAAAACTCGACCACAACTCAGGTAGAACCAAAGTAATAACGGCTTCAATAGCCTGGTTCATTGTCAAAGACTTAAGACCATACTGTGTGGTGGAGAATGAGGGCTTTGGGGACTTGTTTAAAACATTGGAGCCCTGGTACCACATACCAACACCACTGTATTTTACTGTTTCTGAATTCACATGTCAAATACAACTAAACTAGTTCTCTAGTATTTCATTAATCTATCTGAAAGCAAAATCACATTTTTAGTATCAACTTATGTTGAATCAATGTAAAATTATCTATTTTAAAAAAGTAACTCGTATTATTTCCTACCCGATTATACTGAACCGTATTGTATTGAAATTGCACTGAATCGAATTGAACCGAATCTAATCGGTCCAATTTAAAATATATCGTTTCTGAATCATATCATACCGCATGAATCGAGATACATATCGGATCGTCATTATTGGACAGATACACACCCCTAGTAAAAATGTTACCCCTCATCTACTCAACAAAACTGAGGCAACAGACTACAAGCAATGCTGTTAAATACATATTTCTAGGTTTGGTTTTGAGTGAAAGCTAATTTTAATTTTAAAACAGTGCATCTAATTTCAGTAGACGTGAAAGCAGTATATAAAATATTAAATTTCCAAATACCTACAGATACTGATTAGTTTCAAAGCGCAAACGGAAATGAGTGTAAATAAAATTAAATACTCAATCACATACTCAACAACCACTTTATTTATAAATCACTGCTAACAGTAATAATACTCTAACTGTGAACACAAAAGAGGTATGAGAAAACGTTTGAATCTTTTTGCAATTCATTTGCTTTTTGATTTTAAAGCTTCCAAGCAAAACAAGACTTAAAAATAATTCCGTAGCAAGGGCTTATTATATTACAAGGGCAGACATAGTTAAAGCAAAAGAAATAAAACATTTTGGAATGGCTGAGTCAAAGTTAGAACCTTAACATAATCAAAATGTTGTTAATCTTCCTAAAACAAGTAGTTCTAACAAAAAAACCCACCAATATCATGGAGCTGAAGCCGTTTGTTGTGACAAAATACCTCCATACCAATGTGCAGCATTGATCAATTGTTACTTGTTTGAATTAATTGCTGCTAAAGAGAGTCACATGAGTTGCTAAAGGTCCACATATGTTTTCTTGCAAATGTCTGTTATTTAGACAATTTTGCTCAAAATATATCTAAAAATTTTGTTTTTATATAGGGTCCTGTGTCCATTGGACTTTCTGGTGGCACTGTGTGCCAAACAAATATTTATGTTGCTGAAATGTTTCTTTCTGACAATAGCTCATCCAATCATATCTGGCTGGCTGGAAGTTAAAGATGGACACAGTTTTGCTGTTTGTGAAGCTCAGAGTAAACCAGCAGCTTCTATTCAATGGGAAACACCATGGAACACCTCAGCTACAATCCACTCTTCCCAAGCTGCAAGTGGGCTTTTCACTGTGACGAGCTGGTTAAAACTACCTCAAAATGTCTCTCATAAACATCTGACTTGTGTAGCCACTGCCTTCCACCCCAAAATAAGACAAGTTCAGTTTAAGAACTTTGAATTCAAAGGTAAGCACTTCAGACATCATCAACTGATTTCTTATAGTTCACTACATCTCAAACATTTGACTGACTTTAAGCCCATTGAGACCACTTACGACCTCATTTTATGACCTCATTTATGACCATTTATGACCACTTATGACCTCATTAAAAGAAATACACATCATTTAGTTTATCCAGTAAAGTTTTTATCATCACAGATTAATCAAAATATTGACAGCTCATGATGAGCCCATTCACACAGGATTTGATCTTTTGTTTTATTACTAGTTTAGTTTCAGACAACAGACCTGCCATTAATATCTCACCTGTTGTTTCTGTCTTTGTCAGATAATTCTGTTCAATGGCCTTTTATTCTACTGGGAGTTTGTGTCACCTGCTCCATTGTGACTCTTTTCACTGGACTCTTCATCATGCGTGAAAAACTGGTACAGTTAAGGTAGGACACTAGATGATATTGTTCTAGAACTTTTAGAACTGTTGTCAAATTTTTGTGAGAATTTTTTTTCTGGTTATTTTTTTTATGTTGATAGTCCATTTATCAATTTTATTTTAGTTTATTGGTTTTTTTATGCTGATTTTCTTTTAAGAATATAATTCAAATTGTCTCACACAATGTTCAACACAATCAGTTTAACACATTTGATTCATTTTTAGGCACAATCAAAAATAGAAAATAAAATAGAAAAAGAAAATGTTGAATTCATTATTGTTCATAATTCAATATAAAAAAGTTAATTGCCATATTTTATATTCATTATACATACAAGTGACATTTTAAGATTTTTTTGGTTTTACTGTTGATCAGTATTAGTTTTTGAAAATGCACTAGTATATGAATCACACATTTATAATCACACATTTATAAAATATATTCATTAAATGCATGAAGGTAAAATATTCTATTGAAATATTTGTACCTTCTGAAGTAGTTTTTACATAATGCATCACATGCAGTATTTTTATCCCATTAACATAACATTAAATTAAAAAATATTTCCTTTCTATTTCCTATAAAACTAAATGTGATGGGCTGAACTTCAGTGTAAAACTGTCTTTGGTCAACAGCCTTCCCTGCAAACACAATTATGTTGTGACAACATTTTCACAACGTTTTCTTTTTGTACCCACGTTGAGATGTAATTCCTCAGAAAGTTGAGACTTGTCTCAACATTCTGACAACATTATCAGCGCCACTGAACCACACTGACAGAAAGGAGCATGGTCTGTTGCAATGTTGTCAGTTAAAAAAATTAATATTAAATGCCAGTATAGCAACATTGCAAGAAAGTAGACAAGGTTGTGAAAATGTTTTTGTGTTTACTGAGAAGGTTTACTGTAAGAAATGAACTGAGATGAAAATGTAGTATGTCTTATTTGTAGTCGATCAGTACTGAAATCTATCATTTAAGATCTTGTTTTTTGTCTTACAGTTTATTTAGAAAAATTTGCTGCACACCCAAAATCTCGACTCCAAATGAAGGAAAAAAAGCAGAGGTAAAATTCATTATTTTGTGAAAATGTAATTTCTCTTTGCTGTTATTACATTTAATTAACCAGTTACGGATCTAAAATGTGTGTGTGTGTGTGTGTGTGTGTGTTATATGACAAGTTAATAAATGTTAATACATGCTTGTTCCAGCCTCGTGATCCTGAAGAAGTAGAACCCTACGCCAGTTATGTGCAAAGAGTCAACTCCATCTACAACTCTTCTGCAGAACTCTTTAACGCCTGAAACAACTCCCCCCCACCGCATCCCCAACACACACACACATACACTTTGATGAAATTGCAATTTGGTATACAGGAGTGAGGTTTGCATGTGACAAATGCACCACTCATCAGTTCACACCTACACTGTGGACAAAAGTGTGTGTGTGTGAGTGAGAGAGAAAGAGGACTAATACTGCTGGAAACAAAAGCTAATGAAGAACAGCCTCCAGCACACAATGATGAGAGAAACATAAACTAGACTGAGTCAAAGCAAAAGAAGGAGTGGAAACAAAAAAGGATTTGCCCTCTTGTATGATATATTAACTACATGAGAAACATTCAGATCTTCCCTGATGCAGGTGATGCCTGTGTTGCTACAGCTATAATTACCTGCTTTATCTTACACTTTGGCCCAGATTCCAGATGATTTCCTTGGAAATGTTGCTGAAGTGGAAGTGGGAATGCACCAAAAGTTTAGTATTTTTCATCAAAAAGACTCACAAATCAATTTGTCAGTAATGACAGAGACCTGATAATAAGGGACTGACTGTCTCCTTTCTCCACAAGATCTCACTCTACAATGAGTTTTCTTTGAATTCAGTTGAATTCAGGCCAGAACTAACTTTTGGAACTCATCGCTGCTGAGATACTGTAAAACGTTTCCTCACTGTATGTGTGAACATCCAACAGTGCACACTGGGAAAGAAATGTGGCAAATATAGAATTGCAATACTCTGTAAATAGGTTTTATAATAGTCTAAAAATATCATATTATGCATTCTCCAATCACAGGGTACTGATTCTTTATTGAGGTAGCATCTTTCTTGTATGTGGAGAATGCATATTTACCTTTTGGTTGAGAAAGTGCTCCAGAAATTAGAATATGGTGTTGAACAAAGTCAGTTTTACTCTGAAGTTCAGCTCATCACATTGTATTTTTTAAGAAATAGAAAGGAAATTATTTTTAATTTAATCTTTAACAAAAAAAATATATTGCATGTGATTCATATTATAACCAAATTCGTCTCACGGCACAGCTATTTCAACACAATATTTTACCTTCATGCTTTTACTTAATGTAATTTCAGTATGAATATATATAATTCATATATTAGTTCATCTCCAAAAGTCTGAATATCAACAGAATTCATTACAACTGATTATAATTTTATTCAAAATATAGTCATATATTTTATATTGAGTACATGTAAAGTGACATTTTTCTATGTTAATACTATTTGAATATTAAATTCAAATTCAAAATGAAATAGCTATAAGCCATACTGATCAACAGTAAAACAAAACAAAAAAACACCATATTATAACTTTTTGAGATGCACTAGTAATTGTACCAGATTCTGATGCAGTTAATTTATTTATTTGTGTTGACTCTACTCAACTTTCATTTATTTACTGTTAAAAAATGTTCAGTCATGAAAAAGTAAAAATCTGATACTTTCTGTGTAAAAGTAAAGTGAATGTAGCTAACCTTTATGACACATACAGAGTTGGACGTTTGTGGTTGAATTGACATTGTTTTGTACCTTTCTTAAACCATGAAAACCCTCCTGTACAGTGGACTTGTTCCCCTCTGTATACTGTTAAAACTAAGTTGATTCAAGAAATAATTGTTACATTTTAATTTCCCTTTACATTTTCATGTTCTGAACAAACAAAATAATGAATATTCTTTAATTATTTAACATTAAAACATGATAAACAAGACATTAAAATATGATAAACAAGGCACCTGTTCAGTTTGCTGTTTTTCACTTTTTTCCTGGGTGTGTGGGTTTTCTTCAACATCCTTCCTCTGACTCGTCTCCTCTGAAAGACATGTGATGCTTTTTTTATTGTCTGTTGAGCATAATTAACACAGTATATGACCGTTTGTAAAATTGTATAAAAGTTACTTCAACTTGAGGTTCACCCAACTCAGTTTCATTAGTTCAGTCAAAAGTTCTCTTCACTTAATTATGCAAAGAAAATGCAACTTATTTTTGTCCTATTTCCACACCATACATGGACTCTTTTCATCACACAATGAAGATGATGCACACTCATCTCCTCCTCTTGGGCTCTCAATACTGGCAGTATATATTGGGCTCTCAATTTAACTGACAGTCTTTCAAACACAGGGTGAATGTACAGACATTGTGCCAGTCATGGGCTACTGAACTAGCCTACTTTTAACACTATAATGGCATGTTTTTATCTGTTTTCTTTAACACTGCATTTCTCTTTTTGAGGCAATGAGTGGTGCTGCAGGGCACACAATGTGTGTGGGGCCCGAAGTGGCCATGGGGGCACCACTTAAGTCACCGCTTACCCCCTGGAGGCCAAAGTCCACACACAGGGCACCCTGTGGACTTTGCCCTTTGTGCTTAGGGCTCTTACAGCATTTGTTCTTGGGGCATCCACATGCCTAGCGCCAGCACCATGTGGCTGTCTAAGTGTTTGTTGTCAAGAGATTGTGAGTTCACACATTGGTGATTTATATAAGTCTGGGATCCAATGGTGGAGGGGAGTGTAGTGGTTCTATGAGAAGGAAAGTGTCACAAATAGTGTCAAAGTTGATCAACAACAAGACAAAATGTGTTTCACAACACTTACCAACAGGGTTCCAAATTAACTTTTTTGATCACCAACCAATGTGGCTGGTAACTCTCTAAAGTTACCGGCCAATCAGAATTTCCACTAGCCAAATCTTTTGCGGTAAAAATAAGAGAAATAAGTGCCACTGAATGCATTTGATCTATCTATCTTTCTACGTATATATATTAAGTAAGTAAGTAAGTAAAATTTATTTATATAGCACTTTTCACAGACACAGGCCACAAAGTGCTTTACAAAGGAAACATACAACGCATTTAAAAAATCAAGTAAAAAAAGAATGAGAGAAAATACAATAAAAAACAAACACACATGAAGTAAAACAACACAAGAACAGTGCACACTGTAAAAGTCTTTGCTACTTTGCACAATTATCCAAATGCTTGCTTAAAAAGGAAAGTCTTTAGTTGCTTTTTGAATGAGACGACAGAATCAGCTGATCTTAACAAAGGAGGCAGTGTGTTCCACAGTTTTGGGGCGACAACCGCAAAAGCTCGATCTCCACGTGTCCTTAAGCGTGAACGTGGAACAGTTAGCAAGTTTAACTTGCTAGATCTGAGAGAGCGAACTGAACTATAAGGGTGAAGCAGCTCAACCACATACATAGGAGCCTGCCCGTGCAATGCTCTGTAAGTAAGTGTAAGAATTTTAAACTGGATACTCATTTCAACAGGAAGCCAGTGTAATGATATTAAGACAGGGGTTATATGAGACCGCCTGTTACACTTTGTTAATTATCTCGCAGCAGCATTCTGAATCATCTGCAAACGATCAAGTGCAGACATACTGAGTGAAGAGAACAGAACATTGCAATAGTCAATACGAGATGAAATAAATGCATGTATGAGCATCTCTAGCTCCGCCTTAGAGACCACAGACCTCAACTTACTAATATTCCTTAAATGGAAAAAGCAAGATCTTGACAGCTTTTTAACGTGAGTGTCAAACATCAAAGATTGATCAAATGTAATACCAAGATTTCGCAGGCTAGAGTGGACAGCAGAGGAAAGAAGTCCAAGATTTTGTTTAATTAAAGGTCTAACCTTATCAGGGGCAACAATCAAGACTTTAGTTTTATCAGCATTCAGCTGTAAAAAGTTATTAGATGTCCATTCACTGATAGCTTGAAGATTTTACCTGACACCTCAGGGCCACCGTAAATAAGCCTACATAAACTACTCACCTCACTAGATTTAAAAGAAAAATAAAGCTGGATATCATCTGCAAACAAATGATAAGCAATATTAAAACTGTTTATGATCCGCCCCAAAGGCAACATATACAAAGAGAACAGCAATGGCCCCAAAACAGATCCCTGTGGGACCCCCACAGGTTAATGGAGTAGACTTTGACACACAATCTGCAATCATCACTGAGAAACTTCTCTCAGTGAGATAAGATATAAACCACTTTAGTGCTGTGCCAGATATGCCCCCCCAGTCGCGTAACCTGCTTATCAGTGCTTGATGATCAACTGTATCAAACGCAGAGCTGAGGTCAAGTAACACCAACACTGTACAATCACCTGCATCAGCAGACATTAGCAAATCATTTGAGACCCTCCGATGAGCAGTCTCTGTAGAGTGCTGCTCACGAATATTATTTGAACCACGTCTTCAGAGCTCTTCTTCAGAAGCAGCATCAGAATCTGAGCTACTCTCATTTTTTGCTGCATGTTTGCGCACAAAGTTAGGCCCAGCTGCCCCAGTCTATCCAAGTCCCAACCACCGCCGCATTTAGGTTAAAAAGTTTTACTAAGCTAACGTTAACTCCCTCCTCTTTCAGTGTGCTCTTTGTTTAGTTCTGGCCCCATTTACTTTGCTTCTACCTTTGAGTTGCTCTCTGAAGTCTGTTCTGTGGTGTTAGTGTTCATTTCCATGGTTTCTCGCACTATTTTCACTTCAAACTGCGCGCACCCAATGGGTGTATAATGTCATGACATAGCGCAGGGGTGCACACACTTTTTCAGCCTGTGAGCTACTTATCTAATGACTAAGTCAAAATGATCTACCTAATATAAAAATGAAAGACATATATTTATTTATAAATATACTGACAATTTATGTGTACAGTGTATGCTGGTGTACCTTGAATAACTACATGAACCCTTATTACACAGTACAACTGTGTACATGTTTTGTCATTAGCCTACTTTACTATGATGACTTGCACTGAATGGAATCAGTCACAACATTTCGAAACGTGCTGCTTTGTCCCTTAGTTTTGATTGGAGATGTTTCCCCATATCTTCCACTCACCTTGTAATTGTCATGCGAGAAAGACTGACAACTTCAACTGCTTCTTTCTTTTCAGGACACATTTCCTCCTCCACTGCTAGCAAGCACTTTTTTATGTATTCCCGTCGAAAAAGTAAAGATCTGTCCACTTTTCTTGGAAGTTTCTGCACTCAGAGTCAACTTTTTGTTTCTTCGGCTCTCCCATTTCACCAGTGCACAAATGTTGACCCTTAAGGTACCACTCATGTTGCTACCAAAAGGAAACTGGCAAAAATGCAGAAAAGGTGCTTGTTTATGGCAGTTTTCTGACACACATTGGGTTTGAGGTTTTTGGGGATCTGGCAACCCTAATCGCAACTCTGTAAACAGAGCTGGTCATCTATAATTCTTAAGAATAATAATCATGTCATAGTTAATTTGACATACAACATACAAGAATCATATATTTTTTTGTAACATATAAATACAAATATATAATAAAAGTATTATACTCTTGTAAAAAGACGATCGCAACCAGGGTTGGCAGGTTTGTGAAATGCTTTCACTGGTAAACCTTCCAAGGGGGGATGCAGAGATTTTTGCACTAAATAGAAAAGAAAATGAACAATATAATGATTTATTTTTTATGCTTTTGTGATTGGGTGCTTTAGATTTTATCGATAGATAGATTTTATTTAGATAGTATCAGCTTGTGTATGGCAGTTTTCTGTCACACATTGGGCTGGAGGATTTGGAAATCTGGCAACCCTGAACGCAACTCCATAAACAGAGCTGGTCGTCAATAATCCTCGTGGACTATTAGAATACCGCAGAAAACGCCCCAATGTTAGGATAGAAACTTTTCTTTCCCTTTGTTAACATGCCGAGGGTGTTAATTTAGAACCCTGCTTACCAATGCTAAACTACATATTAAATAAAATGTTTAGAAGAAGAAGAATAAACTAAGAAATTTGAGTTGGTAAAAATCAAGTTAAATTAACTAAAAAAGGAGTACATTAAGTTGCCTTAAAATGAAAAAAGTTGGACTGTCATACAATTTCTTACAGCACAGTCATTATTTAAATAACACAGAAAAGAAAGAATAACAATATCATCTAAAAATATTAATAATAATAATCTACACACAAAGAATAATAAATTCACATGATGTACCTTGCATGTCATGTCATGTTCCTCACATCATATTAAAACTTGATTTTTACATAAATATAATTGCATGGAAAGATTTTACTTTTTAAATTGTACTCATATATTTTAACAAACATTGTGCACTAATTTTATAATGTTATTTTGGCTCTACTCAACTGCAGCTTCTCACACATTAGTTTAGGAGATGTTTGATCATAAACATCAACAAAGAGAATACTGGAGCATAATAAGCCTCAATTACTGTGGGAGATGCTGAATGAGCTGAATGAAGGCAACTTTTATTTATACTGATTTTTTACGTCAATATGTTTTGTTAGAGTGAGGACTTGTATAAAATTTATAGCATAAACTGACACTGTGCATAGTACAATACTGGGGTCTACAGGAACATTGTGAGGCTATAATTGTAATTTATAGTAGCTATTTTTGTAATGGCTCATAACAGTTACAGTAAATGTAATTTCTTCTGACAGAGAGCTGAGACATTAAAATTGGGGAACTTTGCGGCCTTGTGTATGTTCATGCTACATATAGTCATCTTCCCTCATGTTTAAATGAATCAAGCTGGAAGGGGTAGCAGTGGAAACTCAGGGGTGAGTACTCATTCACTGTCATAGGAAAATAAAAGCTCAGTTTTACTGTGAGATATCACTCTGACACGCCCTCGCTGGAGAAGCCAGAGGAATCATTCCACAGCTTCTGATATGATTACTCTGTGAGTCTGGGATTCCCCAAAATTTATAACTTTTAGACACTGAGGTCTTGTGGGCCATGCAGTTTTGTTTCATTGTGGTGGCTCAGATAAACCATAAGTGTGTAGCACCATCTACAGGAAGATGATGCTAAGTGTAAATAAAAAGAGGACTCATACTACTCTGTCATGGACTTCATTTTCATTGTTATGCTGATAATCAGATCTATGTCAGCACCAAAGCTACCACTAGCCTGCCACCTCATGTCTGAACATCCTGCATTCAAGACCTCAGACAATGGATGAGGTGTAACTTGATACACTGATATATCTGACATTTTACTCATTGTGCTTAAGAATGTTGTTGATAATTTCACTGACTTTACACTCAACTTGGATGATGTGATTGTAAAAATGTCTAACATAGTTCAGAACTTAAGTGTTTAAGTGTTCTGTTTGATTATGTCCTCTCTTTCGAGTCTCATATTATGTATCTGGTCAAAACAGCCTTTTTCCATCTGCGTAATATTGTATGCCTTCTCACTGGTGTTTCAAACAAAAGCATTCTCTCTCCCATCTCCTGCCAGATTAATCTCTCATTCCAAAAAAAGAGGCTGATGAAGATCCAGTACTACTTGTGGTTCAGTTGTGTGATGGTCTGGGGAAAGAAGATGTCTCAGAACCGCCTGGTTCTGGACTTTATGCTTCATAACCTCCTCCTTCCTAAGGCAGTGGCTATCTCTCTCTCTCTCTCTCTCTCTCTCTCTCTCTCTCTCTCTCTCTCTCTCTCTATCTCTTACAATTTTAATGTTAAAAAGTTTTAAATCAAATTTTTGCCATTATTTTATTGGTCTTTTGTAATTAAGACAATTTAATAATTAACATATTTAAAGTTATATGTTTAATTAAACTAAATGTAAACCAAAATATATTTAGCATGGCAGAGGAAGACAACAAAAGTGTGTCACATAACACAGAGGAATCAACCTATATGCTAAAACAATGGGAAGACCAAAGGTAAATCCTCTCTTATTTTTCATATTTTTCCAAAAGCACTGTGTCATACTAACCAAGTTTCATTTATTTATTTATATAAGTCAGTTTGTTCTCGACTTTGACAGTAACATTAAATTCCATAGTTACCATCTATTTCTGAGGAAAAGTTGACATTAGCATTGATTTGTAACCCTGTTACTGTATTTAGTGCACTACACTAGCAGGGTTGCATATCTTTCAGTTCACTCATAAAGGGCAATCAATTATCTAGAGTACATTGAAATGTGCATGCATAATGTATATATAATTTAGTAGAATCTACATGTTGAAAGTGTACTGTTATATATTCCAGATTTCCAGTATGACTTGACCACGCGCCACATCTCTCAGTAAGAATAAAGGAGAAAAGGGAGCTTTATACTTTCTGCATCGAGGGCTGTGCGAGTGATGACCCAAGGCTCATACAGTTGCCTTTTTAAAATAATCTTTATTGACTTTTTTCACAATACAGTGGAACCTTGATTTACGACTGTAATTCATTCTGTGACGGAGCTCATACCTCAATTTGCTTGTATATGAAATTAAATTTCAACATTAAAATGAATTGATATGCTATTAATCTGTTCCAGCAACCCAAAAACCACACAAATGTATATACATAAAGTGTTTTAAATAAGAAAAATGTACTTTATAAAAATCAAATAATGTATATAAACAATAATAATACATAATACAAAAGAATGTAAAGAAACAAACTGGTTTATTAAGTGTATTCACATTACAGATCAGTCAGTCTTCTTCAGTGACGTTTGCCTTTTTGCCACACTTTCCTCACTTTCACTTGCAGGGCATTTCAATAAAATCCTCCATTCCTCCATTTCAAAATGTTTAGAAAATGAGTGAGACACAGAGACAAAGCACTCTTCTTCTCCTCTGCAGTTTCAGCAGTGATGTCTGCACTCACGCTCGCTAGTGACTCCTAGTGGTGGGTGGTGGAATGGCTATCTATCTATCTATCTATCTATCTATCTATCTATCTATCTATCTATCTATCTATCTATCTATCTATCTATCTACATTAATTTTCTTGCTTTTGTGTCAAAGAGACCAAAACAGACAGTTTTTGGATGGAATAGTACCTCTTGTATTCTCCCAAAATGGAGCAAGTAAACATTATAGTAATATAGACTTGGGGACGGCAGCTGAAATGTGTCCAACACTGGTACCTCTGGACTAGAAAAGCACCTTAACATTGTTTTTTATGTTCACATTGTCCTGTTTACTAGGTCATGGATTTGATACCTTTAGTTCTATTTGGTTTCAAGCACATTGATTATTTATTATTCTTTGCTGATATATGAAGTTATGTTTGATATTGGGGGAAAAACAACGCAAAAGTTTTATTAAGATAACACACACAAAAAGAAAAACATTCAATCTGGACTGTCAGCAGTGTCAAGTAGAGTGATATGAAGCATAACTGATTTGAAATGGTGCATATGCTATAAATGATCAATGCAAATTACATCAAAAATAGTCTGTTAGATGTCATGTGCCTTTGTGAGTGACTTGTGTAAAGGTATTCTTTTCTTGTTTTTTTTTAGTGAAAGGGAAATAATTTCTTTTGGGTTGATTTAAGGTTTAGGGTTAGGCCTAAGACATTCTAATTACATATAGATACTTACAAATATACATATTTGAGATATACAGGACCCCACTTATTGACCTTGTATAAAAATGTCTTAATGTAACAGATTGTCCATGGAAAAAAACCCTCTAATATTTACATCAAAAAAACAAAATATTGAGAAAAAGTTCATTTTTATTCACAATTTAATTAAAAAGTAAATTGTCACAAAGTTTATTTTTGTTACATGTAAAAAGTGTATTTCAGCCTTTTTTGTTTTAATGTTGATCAGTATGGACTATGAATTGCCTGGCCAGTCAATCACAGTAATTTAATGGTCAGCAAAGCATTTGATTGTAGGGAAAGCAGAATCTCCAACAAGTGTGACAGTAGATGGAAGCATGAAGTGCTCTAAAATTTCCTAGCAAATGGAGGTGTTGACTTTGGACTTATAAAGCATAGTGGATGAACACCAGCAGATGCCATGGCACCTCAAACCACCAGACTGTAGAAATGTCAAACTGAACTTCAGACACCTTCAGAAAATTCTGTTTCTCCACTCTTCCTCCAGACTGTAGGACCTTGATTTCCAAATGGAATGTAACATTTACAATAATCCAAAAAGAGGACCACTGAGCAATAGTAAAACAAAAAAGGCTTCAAATATGTCACTTTACATGTAATAAATATAAAATATGACATTTTACCTTTTTGAATTAAATTAAACAAAAACATACTTTTTCCCTATATATATGTGTGTGTGTGTGTGTGTGTGACAGTACTTAAACCTGCAATGTATTTTAAGTTCAGCTCATGAGTACATAGTCATCAGCACAGTCCTCATTGTTGCCCTTGTTCTCCGATCTCTTGAGTATCTCAGAGGGGAGTTTTACTATAGCATAATCACAGTCATCTACAGAGTCCCTTAACTGCCTCGCTGTCTGTTTTTCCCCATGGTCAATGGTGGCATAGAGAACATCCTCCTTTGGTGACGTCTGTACAAGGAAAACAAAACAAAAAAAAAATGCAAGAATTATTCCAAGCTACAACACAACACAAAACAAGTATCTCCTAAACTGCAACTTAAAAGTAGACAGAAAAGCATTCTTAACTTTTAATTGAAAGATGTTTTTATTCCAGGTAATTTTAGAGCATTTTTATTGGTCTAGTAGTCATGAAGTATCTACTATTTTGAGAATCCTGATAGTAATATTATGTAGGCTGTAGACTGTGTACATTGCATTAATGGTCATGATTCATGCTTCCAGAAAGAGAAAGCTCATATGGCTTAAATTGAGAGCAAGGTTGAATGTCGGTCACAAGTTGAATTAACTTCTGTGAAGTAAGTTGTTTAACAAACCTTATTTCCAGAAATGTTGAGACACTTCCTAAAAAATTAATCTGTAATTTGTTAATTAACTTGAACTTTTAATTAACAGACAAAATGGAAAAAGAAAAGATTTTCACTGACAAATATAAACAATTTTAGAAATTCCTGCAACACACTCAAAAAGGTGTTTTTTCACTTCTCAAACTGCCCCAATTACAATGGGACAGTCTGGGAGGATGTTTTTTTTTATCTCCTATCTTTCCCAATGTTAATGCTGTTATTTTCAGTCTTATGCAATTTCGTTGTACTTGTTGCAATGACAATAAACCATCCCTTATCCCTTATCCCTTAAACAAGCTGGGACTTTTTGTTTTATTCTAACTAGATACTGCATCCAAACAAAAGGAAATGCAAAGTGCAATTCTTAAATTATTGTTGATTTTCCAATACCATTAATGTCTAATTTTGTCTCACATTTTCTAATTTTATAAAATTCTCTTTCACCATGTAGTCACACACATAGTAATCTGATCTCCACCTTTATCCTATCCATGTAGCGAATGAACACATATAAACACACACTAGGGGGCAGTGAGCATACACATGCCCTGGGCACTGAGAAACCTTGCTCAAGGTCACTTCAGCTGCATCCTTTCAGTTCAGGGAATAAAACTACCAACTTTTTGATTGCAAAACTGCTTCTCTACCCTTTAAGCCATTGCTGCATCTGTAAGGAAGTGCACTGTTCCTGGAGGTAGTGCATTACAAGGTCAATGTGTGGAGTGGACAGAGAAAGCCAGAGCTTTTTACAAATATGTAGTGCTGCATTGGTAAATGTTGTTAAATATATTTTGAATGAACTTTGCTGCTATCTGTGACTCTTTCCTTCACATAACACCACAACACAGCCCCCACCATGGGCTCCCAGTCATAGGCAGCTGTAGCATCATTGGGTTTGAACTCAATTTCCTGATCAGGAGATGAACTTTTAGACAGCTGCACTACTCACTGCCACAAAAAGATAACATGCAAATAAAAACATGCCGTTAAACAAAGCACATAAAACATGCCGTTATAATGTTCAAAGGCCTGTTCAGTAGCTTATGTGACTTTCACTGTGTGATCAAAAGACTGTGAAGTCAACCACCCAAACTGGGAGCCCAAGAGTAGGAAACATGTGATTGTGTGATGGAAAGAGTCCTAACTGGTGTGGAAGAAAGGTTTTGCTGATGGCAAGGTTTTTTTTAGGAGAACATTTGACTAAACTAAGAAGAGTTGAGTGAACCTTGATTTGAAATAACACAAAAAAGAACTGAAGTAAATCGCCTTAAACTTTTAAGTTAGGTTGACGTTTTATTTTTTAAAGGGCACCAGAGGAAAGAAGCAGTTTGTAGAGGAAAACGATTGTGCAATTTGCTCAGTATCATACAGGTTTTACTACATTTTCAGTGAAGAAATCTTGCATTAGCTACATTTCTCTCAGGAAGAACAACTTCTGTTAACTACATTTCTTCAGTTCACTTCAAACATTCATTTGTACAGAACACCATTCAGTCCATAATAAGCAAAGTCTGGGATCTGTTCTTCTCAAGGCCACAGCAGATTAAAATGTGATTTATATATAAAAAGTGATCTTAACCCTATGATAATAGCCAAGTGAGTAAAGCCAGATCTGACTCCTGATCATGCTGAACATGTACACTTACTCACTTTGAGGGCATTGGGCAATGACAGTGATCAGAATGATGAATGACTTACATTTTATCAACAACACTGTGAAGTAAGTAACATTTTAGTACAGCAGTTCTATTCTTATCTGTTTTCTCCTCTACTTTACTCATTTCCAGTTCTCACTCACTCCTCCATCAAAAGCTGTGAGAATATGATTCATCAGGTGTAATGACAGCCTCAGCATCTTTTTGAACTACTGCTTATGCAGCTGAACACACTTGGAGGAGAAGTATAACTGTCAATTCTGTCATGTCAGCTAAAACTCCCCAGCATTCACTAACATAGTGCTGCACTATGCTCTCTTGAACTTGGACAGATGCAGCATTCAGACACCCACTGACTGAAAATGTTTAATAGAATACCAGTAACATTTAGATGATAAATAAATAAAAAATAAACCACATATACAAATATTGTCATACTTTTTATTTTTCTATGTACTTTGTATATCAACACTCTCATGTCAAAGGTAACTCATCTTAATTATGCAATTTAAAATAGCCAGTAGCATGTTGACTTGTGTGATTATTTCAGTTTGAATGGATGAAAAGAAAAGATCTAAAATCACTTGGAATAAAAGTCAGTAACACGTGCATAATAGTGCATCTAAAATAACGCATTTCAGAATAAAATTTGAATATAGAATAAAAAGTTAATTTGTGTTCATAATTTAATTTAAAATAAGGTACATTTCATGGTTAATATTTATTACCCATAAAGTAATATTTTGAGCATTTTTATGTTTTAATGTTGATCATTTTGGCTTTTAACTCACAAAATCAGATATCCAGAATCTTCAATTATTAGAATATTTCATTTAGAGTTTGAGTAATTACTATTCAAGCAGTATCATTATTTAAAAAATGGCTGTCCATTTTTTTACACAGTAAATCTACCAGTGTTAAATCAACACTATTAGAGTTAAATTAACACTGAGGGTGTCAAAAATTAACACTCTCAGTGTTAATTTAACTCTGATAGTGTTGATTTAACACTGGCAGATTTACTGTGTAGTTACCTCCACTTTTAGTCCTTTGCTCTGAAGTCTTTCAGGCTTCATCCCCATAAACAAATTATGCTTATGGTTGATTGAATATAAACTGAAAGACCTTTTACAGCCCACATGCATGTTTATGATAGAAAAACATGAGTCAATCAGTCTGATGTCATTTTAGTTACATAGACAACAGTAAACAAAGCTGTTCTTTTCTCTTTGTGTCTGATCTGTCTGTATGATGTGTTTTCCAACACCACACTTTAACCTTCCAATAACACTGACCAGTTTTCTGCAGCTAATCTGTGTGTTGTTGACTATTACGTATGTAATATGAATGTTCTCTGAGAAGTGGTGATTCTGTGACAGTGTTGCTGTGCCTCTGATTTCAGACCATAGAGTAAGAACCACGTGGTTTACTTTGACTTGCTGGTCTTCATGGTTTTTTTTTTTGTCTAATTATAAAAATAGAAAACTTTGATGTTATCAGTGACTTGCAGAAGGTAGTATGTGGCAGTTACTGTAATGCACGAGACCTGCACAACCAATGCAAATTTAAGCTCATTTGATCTAATAGGTGTGCTCCTCAATCATAACTGCCTGACTGTACAGCAAATGTGTCTATTGCAGTAATTTTGGAAGTTCTGAAATGTCAATGTAATGCTAAACGCACTGCAGATTTAAACTTAAACTACATTAAACTGAATTTAACTGACAGTGTATTTAACTGTATAAGTCAGAAAGTGGCTTAAATGCTCAGTGGATCCCCTGAAAGTCTTATATGGGATGCCTAAAAGTCACATAATGTGGCAATTATTAAGACTCAAAGTAATATGCATATTAGATATTATCCTTAAAATGCAAATAATTGTATATGTGCCAGACATCCAGGAGCCTACAGGAACAATTTTGCTTTTTTACTTTCACCTCCTCCTATATATATATATATATATATATATATCTTTTCAAACTTTTATTCTGACAACATTATTACACAGCTGAAAAATGTTAATGTAACTTTATCTTCAGGCGCATACTCTAAATTTGCATGTATTTTTCAAAAATTGCTCTGTATATTCTTTGCATAACGTAATAGTGAAATTGTAGTGGTGTTTAATTTTCTCTTTTTTTACTCTGAGTGGTGAAGCAGTCCTGAATGATTTCACTGCCAACCAGCCAACACAGGAGCACAAAGACCCCTGAGCACCAAGACTGTGGGATGTTTTACACACATTGCATAGAAATATACATACAGTCTTATAAAGAATGATGTAAGTGCATTGACATTTTTTTACATCCTTTCTGAACAACCGTGGGATGAATTAGATAAACAATTAGACAAACGTTCTACAGCAAAGAGCACAAATACTAGAGTGAATCTGCCAAACCAAAACCTGATTGTGAACACAAGAAATTTAATAACTGCCTGTGGTGGGTGGGCTATTCTTCTCTGAGCATCAAGAACCACGGTGCAACAGAGTATGAGAGCTCAAGCTGGTACATAAGAAACATTGTCTTTGAACTGACTGACAATTCTCTCACCATGTTTGGCCCAGAGTGGTGAACCACGACCCATCCTTGCTTGTAAAGACTAAAGCTTTGCAAATGCTCATTTTATACTCAATCTTGATGACTTCCCCTGTTACCAGTTAAATGCTGATTATGAAAACTTCTAGAATAGTGCCTGAATGTTTCTGGAAATGGGGTTTTGTATATAACATCTTTCAAGTAATTATAACTTTTAGCTTCTGCAGTATTAGGGTATTTCAGACACTCTGATGTAGTCTGACAAGCCTTGACTTTTCACAAATTACACCCATCTAAAACTATTTTTTTTGTGTTACATAGGCTTTTGTTCAGCACAAACTCAGCCACAACAATGTCAAAACAATAAGAGTGTCATAAATCTATATTTTGACTAAATCTTCTCTAAACTAAACCCTCAACTAAATTTTCCAAAAAACTATTTTCAGATGTGCCGATATATTGTGAAAAACACACTCCAAACATTTCTAGCATAAAATCTGAGCCCTGAACTGAATAAACAGAGGTGTTGGCTACACACTGGTCATTACTAGTCATTACAATATGTCATATTTTTAGAAATTGTATGTGGTTTTATTTCTAAAGCTTAACAAATGTGAGGTGACACTGTCTTTTCCCCAGCCACTAACCCTACATTGAACATTTATGAGATAAGTGTGAACAATCAGGTGAGAGGCCTTTGTTTGGTTCAGATTCTACAGATTCCAGGCTGCTATAACCAACCAATGGAATGTCTGGAATTACCATGTCATTATTAATGAATGACAGATTGCATCTTTTGGAAGGAAAATACGTGCAGCTGTCTGAGTCACTTTCACAGACATGTCTATTAATATTTAACGTCATCTCACAAGAACCTAAAATATATTTACATTCAAGCTATATATATTTGAAAAGTAGACCCTTTAAGGTTTCCGGGATATGTTTCACTTTTGTCTCAAGGATAAAATCTCGCAGAGTTATGAGCATGTCATTCATGATGATCAGATGTGACTTTGATGAATGAGACTCATTTTGTCTTCATAAGCAAGTAAGTAGTTTAATTATAGATTTTTTAAAATCCTACTCTCAGCATTGAATCCTGAGGTGTCAGCTCTATATTCACGTTGGTTTGTACTGGTATTTTGTACATATACTGTATTTGTTCTTATATTACATACCATGACACTGACTTTTTAATCCCATGTCTTCATTATGCATATGTAATTCTTCAATCTTTCATTCTAGGCTTAGTGTGTTCAAGTGCTGAGAGCATAGATAAAGTTGTTTTCCTGTATTTTTCTAATGATTCTTATCATTAGCACTGACCCAAAGAGGCAAATAAACCAACTTCAGTGCTGTCCAGAGATTCAAAGCAGCTGCTGTTGATAGATTAGTTCAGTCTGATGCAACACAATCTTACCACTGTTTCTGCCATTTCAATAGCAGCAACATATTCAACATACGTCCTAAGACATACCAATTTAAAGCTTTTTCTTGAATCTTTACAATATGTGGAGGGTCTTTAAAAGCCTCTCCAAACTCACACAGTTTGTTTTTTAGGGGAAAAAATATTAAGAAAGTGCATTGAAGGACTTAATGCTTTATCACCTCACCTACGCCACTGGTCTTTAAATAGGAAATGTCTTGCATCCTGCTTTGCTATCAGGTGCTACGATCTCAACATTCTGTCATGCATTTTCCTTATATAGTTTATCTATTTTGATCCAAATGGGTCTAAGAATATATTATTCATTCCCTTCTGTCCAACTGCAGCAACTGCTACAGCATTAAACACATTATTGCTTTGAAACTTGACCCTAATAGGTCTAAAGCTGTCATAGTAATGCCCCATTGTTCAAATATAGCAATTGTTGCAGCAGATGCACCACAAATTTTCCTGTGGTGTTAAACACATTTCTGCTATGCTTCTTCATCTATCCTGACCTGAATGGGTCTGAAACTATTATGTCAATACTCCTTTATCCAAATACAGCCAATGCTGCAGCAATATTAAATACATTTCTGCTGTGCATTTTGATGTTCTTGATCCAAGTGGGTCTACAGCTATCATACCAGTGCTCCTTCCTCTATGCATGCCCAACTGTTCATCCAAAAGAGGTTGAATGCTAATATCAATGCTCTTCAGAGCAGCAAACTATACTTCATCTTCAAATGCATTATTACAAATATTTAGCAGCACGTCTTAATCAAAGTTGCTCATGTGCACTTTCCTAAACACAGCTTAAACTTAAGCCCAGCAACTTTGACAGGCCCGAGGCCCAAGCAATTAGTATGTGTGCATGTGAGTCTGAGTCCCAAAGCAAATGGTATGCATGAGTGGGCCCAAGTTCAAGCTAACCATTAACATCTATGATCATAGCCAAATAATGTGGACTCTGTCCAATATAATATTCAGTATGCTTAAATGGAGCCATAATTCTAAGGAAGCTATACACAAACCTGCATCATTGAAGCCCAAGGGCCAAGCAACTCCTTTGCATTTATGATCTTAGAGCATGGCTTACACTAACCTAATGAAGATTCTACTTTTAACACTGCATTATCAAACTAGTCCTTTAATCTCTCGTAGTTATTAAACTTTCATCTCCCCGTTTAGCAGTACCTAGGTTCATTTTCTCAAATACTGTATTGTTAAGTATTTTATGTTTGTTAGCATCTTTTGTGTTTAGTTCCAGACTGCATGCTCTGGATAAATGTAGATATCAATTATCGTCTAGGAGAATCTAGGAGGGTCTGATTTGAAGACGCCATTATTTCTACTTTAATGTCAGAGCATGGTCAAATGCTCACATTGCATCACAATCTTCTTGCCAGACAACACACAGCTAGGGGCAAATAGTACAAGCCTTTCACTCCATCCACCTTCCTTGATTACCGACACCTGGGTGTCAAAGTCCACTCTTAGAGGGCCAGATTCCTGCACAGTTTGGTGATCTTCCTGATCAAACACAGTTGATTGAACGGCACGTAATGACCAGGTTTAACTGTAGTGTCAGAACAGAGAAATCACCAAACTCTGCTGGACACCAGCCCTACATCACTGTAGTTTAACACCCATATATATATATATATAAGGTTGATCATATGTGACCCAGCCAGGGAAAACCAGGCCAAAGTCACTTGGCAACTTATTGAGATATCATGTCAATATCGTGTCACTCACATTAGCAACAAAACTTAGCCACTCAGTATTATTGATGTAAATGAAAGACAACAGTCTCAGATATCTATCTGAGTACATATTTTGATCAAAAACAAAACTTAAATTTACAAAAAAGAAAGAATGACTTTGACCTGGTTTTCCCTGGCGGGGTCACATATAATAATGTGTCATATTATATGTATCATAAAATGTGTTACTTCCTCCTCATCTTTAGTGATAAATATAATAATTCTAAATATAGCCCCAAAGGTCATTGCTACTGAAATGGTTGCAACAGTGGTGAAGACTGTGTACTGTGTGGAACTAATTTGAATAGATTAAACTGGACATTCCTGTGGTAATAAATACAGAACAACCTTCAGTACTGAGATATAAAGAAGCTGCTATTAGCACATAAGTTCAACATTAATTAGGCAATACTCTACGCACAGCCTTATCTGGGGGTCTTTCCATGCAAGTGTTAAGTGATCTGAGCTGTTCACTTTAATAACCTCCTACACAGGTCAAAAGAGCTGAGTCACAATTTCTATGCTGGTGAATTCTGTTCTTTAAAGTTCCATTAAACGACTTTCACTTCAGTTAGAATATACCAACAGATTAATATATCTCTGTCCATTTATATTTATATATAAATATACACACACACACACAGACACGCACAGACACACACCCACACACATATATATATATATATATA
>BRDA01070278.1:1432-14023 GCA_036984385.1 Crenuchus spilurus
GTTGCGCAGAAATACCAGAATGGTGTTACCCAGCGTAAAATAGCAAAGACTTTTAAGTTATCATCATCAACCGTGCGTAACATCATCAAAAGATTGAGAGAATCTGGAACAATCGCTGTGCGTAAGGGTCAAGACCGTAAAACTCTACTGGATGCTCGTGATCTCCGGGCCCTTAAACGTCACTGCACCTCGAACAGGAATGCCACTGTCAAGGAAATAACAGAACGGGCTCAGGAATACTTCCAGAAAGCATTGTCAGTGAACACAATCCACTGTGTCATCCGCCGTGGCCAGCTGAAACTCTACAGTGTAAAGAGAAAGCCATTTCTAAGCAAGACATTTGCACTGGGCCAGGGGTCTTTTAAAATGGAGTGTGACTAAATGGAAGACTGTTCTGTGGTCAGATGAGTCACGATTTGAAGTTCTTTATGGAACACATGCTCCCATCTAGACGTCATGTCTTTCAGGGAAGACCCTGCATTTTTCAACAAGAAAATGCCAGACCACATTCTGCAGCAATCACATCATGGCTACGTAGGAGAAGGATCCGGGTACTGAAATTTCCAGCCTGCAGTCCAGAGCTTTCACCTATAGAGAACATTTGGCACATCATAAAGATGAAGGTGCGACAAAGAAGGCCCAAGACGATTGAACAGTTAGAGGCCTGTATTAGACATGAATGGGAGAGCATTCCTATTTCTAAACTTGAGAAACTGGTCTCCTCTGTCCCCAGACGTCTGTTGAGTGTTGTAAGAAGAAGGGGGGATGCCACACAGTGGTAAAAATGGCCTTGACCCAACTTTTTTGGGATTTGTTGATGTCATGAAATTTTGAAACATATTTTTCCCTTAAAATGATACATTCTCTCAGTTTAAACTTTTGATCTGTGATTTGTGTTCTATTCTGAATAAAATATTAGATGTTGGCACCTCCACATCATTGCATTCAGTTTTTATTCACAATTTGTTTTTGTTTTGGAAACTTTTTTGGAATCCGGTTTGTAGCACCCGTTCATGAATGTGTGCACAACTGAATCACTACTGTCTGCTACTGAAAGTGTTTCTGATTTGTCAGTGCTGCCTACAGGTGTGAGGTACTGTCCAAGGGTTCGTACGGGTGCTTGAAATCCTGGAAAATGTTTGAATTTTAATGTTCTGTTTTCCAGGCCTGGAAAGTGCTGGAATTCTGGAGAAAGTGCTTGAAAATGCTTGAAATTCTAACTGCATTTACTTTACCATAAATAATTATCTGACTAAATAAGTTCACTTAAAAAAAATTGTAGAGCGTGAAATAAAAAAAGGCTTCGGTTGCGCCTCCACGTATGGCTGGATATTTTTGTTGGACCTGGCAACCCTGGCCAGTGATAACAGCAGTAATGTGATGGGAGGCTGCGTTAGCTAGCCTGCTAGCGTATATATGTGCACCGCCAGCTGGTGGTTTAGCAGGCTTATTTTTTACGAAGCATGGTTTGATAAAATGTGGTAACGCTAGTTTTGCATGCCAGTTACAGCACGACCATTAATAGCATATGCAGTGAACATAACGAACATTGTTTAGCATTTATCAACATTACTCTGCAAAACGTACCATTGCATTTAGCCAACGTGAGTAAATCAGAGTACAGTATACAGTTACAGAGTTATCATCAGCCAGTTTACTACAGTAGACAAATGTACAGTACTCTGAAAAAGTATTCATTCCCCTTTAACTTTTCCCCACGTTACACCTACAAACTTCAGTGTATTTTTTAGGATTTAGTGTAGTAGGTCAATGCAAAGTAGCAAGTAATTGTGAACTGAGAGGAATTTATAGATATTTTTCCACAATTTTTAAATACATACAAATCTGGAAAGTGTACTGTCCATTAGTATTCAGCCCTCTGTTCTCTGATACCCCTAAATAACATCCAGTGTCACCCATTTATAAGGGACTGTACATTCATCTTGGCATATGAGAAGTAAATGACTTTAAAGGAGAACTCTGGTGTGAAATGGGCTTTGGGTTTAGTGAAACATGATAACAAGTACGAACTTAAGTAGCCCACCTCTGTTCACTCCCATCATTACAAAATACAGGGCTTTTAGCCAGTGCTTCCAACAGGCCAACAATGCTAGCGATAGGGACATAGCTTTTGTACTTACCATGTTTTACTACACTCCAAGTCTAACACCTTAATCTTAATGATAAATGTATTGAGAATAAACATTGCAAATAACACTTTCCTCCTGTTTTTGATTATATTTAGGAAAGAAGCATCAAAATCTGATGAAAAGACATAAACATAATACCATCTCTTGCAGTTTGACAAAAAGCAAAACAATAATTTTGAGTATATGTATGTATAAATGCTCTCAACTCACCCCCAAATTTGACATACTACAGTAACTGCTCAATCAAATTAATAAGATAAACATGCGGTGAAGAACATTGGTATTTAAATTGTGTGAAACTGACACCAATAAATCCATCATTCCTGCTATTTACTTACTTAGAAGTATTTTTTTTCTTAGTAGCATAGTCGCTGTCAAGTGTGGAGAATAGTTTTGCGATATATATTTATTATCGCAGAATTGCAGTTTTGAGATCACCGTTATCATTAATTTACCATAGCTGAAAGGTGCTGGAAAAACTTGAAAATTGGCCTTGAAAGTGCTTGAAAAGTGCTTGAATTTTACCTTGTAAAAGGTGTACGAACCCTGTTATCCAGAGTGACATACAACAGTGTTTTGTCTCCATTAAGAGAATTATCTCAGCTACTACAGACAGGTTAGAGTCCAAACTACTCTTCAGTTCAGACACTGTTAGAACTAAACCATCACTAATACCTATAAAGAAGGAAAGATACACAATTATACACAATATAAGAGCTTTACAATACAGTAGTGCCAGTCTTCTTAATCAGTTCATCTGTTCAGGGAGATTTTATTCATTCTGATGCCCAAGAACACATAAACATAGAATATATAACTACAACATAACTGGTAGACCATCCATAGGACCTTAATGCACACACCAAAAGACCTCTGTGGCTGTGGTGGATAATGGTGAGGCTCTGAATGGTTCATGGCATTGTTATGTGGGTATGTTACTCTAGGTAGTAGACAAATACAATGTAACAGGAGGGGAGGCTCGGTCAACCTGTATAAAGTATTAGTTTAACTCATTTGCCCATTCACACTTAACCTCTGCTGGTTTGGGGCTGCTTGGCCAAAGCCTTCACTACAGTGTATTCACTACTGTGTGAATACGCTGGTGTCGTTGGAGATGACTCTTTTGAATAAAACTCCTCCCACACTGTGAACACTGATATGGTTTATCTCCAGTGTGAATACGCTGGTGTTTTAAGAGATCACAGTTTTGATTGAAACTCTTCCCACACTCTGAGCAGTAATATGGTTTCACACCTGTATGAATACGCTGGTGTGTTTGGAGACTACCCTGTACAGTAAAACTCTTCCCGCACTCTGAACAGTAATAAGGTTTCACTCCTGTGTGAATACGCTGGTGTTGTTGGAAATTACTCTGATGATTAAAACTCTTCCCACACTCTGAACAATAATAAGGTCTCTCTCCTGTGTGAATGCGCTGGTGTCTTTGTAGATGACTCTGTTCAGTAAAACTCTTCCCACAGTCTGAACAATAATACGGTTTCTCTCCAGTGTGAATACGCTGGTGTTGTTGGAGATGACTATGACGAATGAAACTCTTCCCACAGTCTGAACAGAAATAAGGTTTCACTCCAGTGTGAATGTGCTGATGTCTCTGTAGACTGCTCTGTTGATTAAAACTCTTCCCACACTCTGAACACTGATGTTTGCCAGTTATTTCTGGGATTTCTGTGTTCTCCTGCATTTGTTTTCGAGATGTATCAGAATGGAGAGTATCAGATGAAGTTTGAGCATCAGGGGTTATTCTGGATGCCATATTCTCTTCTTTTATCTGTACTGATTTCATCATGGTGATGTATTCCTTTTGGTAGTATCTCCTTAGTTCTTTCTTAACTAACACCCCTGATCAAGAGAATACATGTAACAGCACATTGTTAATTCCTGCTGAAAAATATATAAAATTCAAATGTAATCAAAGAGTGAAATACACAGTTGGGTCACTGACTAGATTTTTAAGCAGGTATTTTAAGGCAGTAGAACTTCAAATATCAAAGGTGATACCACTTAACATGTTTTCATTACACTGGTATTTGTTTCTTTATACACCAATTTCAAGCTGAAGTGTTTTATAACACAGATACAGAACTTTGGATGTAATTTATTTTAGAATCACTTCACTTTGTTATATTACTAAAGTATATTTCTGCACAAAATGGCCTAAACATCATCAGATTTTCACACAAGTCCTAAAAATAGATAAAGAGAACCCAGTTAAACAAATTAGACAAAAATATTATACTTTGTCATTTATTTATTGAGGAAAATTATCCAATACATTTGGACATATCTATGAGAGCCAAAAGTATGTGAACCTTTGCTTTCAGTATCTGGTGTGACCCCCCTTTACAGCAATAACTGCAATTAAATTTTCCGGTAACTGTTATTTAAAGGTTCTTTGGTAGAACTTGTGTGTTTGGGGCCATTGTCTTGCTGCATGACCCACCTTCTCTTGAGATTCAGTTCATGGACAGATGTCCTGACATTTTCTTTACAATTCTCTGATATAATTCACAATTCATTGTTCCATCAGTGATGACAAGCCGTCCTGGCCCAGATGCAGCAAAACAGGCCCAAACTCTGATACTACCACCACCATGTTTCACAGATGAGATAAGGTTCTTATGCTGGAATACAGTATTTTCCTTTCTCCAAAAATAACACTTTTCATTTAAACCAAAAAGTTCTGTTTTGGACTCATCCGTCCACAAAACATTCTTCCAATAGTCTTCTGGCTTGTCCAGGTGATCTTTAGCAAACTGCAGATGAGAAGCAATATTCTTTTTGGAGAGCAGTGGCTTTCTCCTTACAACCCTGCCATGCACACCATTGTTGTTCAGTGTTCTCCTGATAGTGGACTCATGAACATTAATATTAGCCAATGTGAGAGAGGCCTTCAGTTGTTTGGAAAATACCCTGGGGTCCTTTGTGACCTCGCTGACTATTACACGCCTTGCTCTTGGAATGATCTTTGTTGGTCGACCACTCCTGGGGAGGTAACTATGGTCTTGAATTCCCTCCATTTTTACACAATCTGTCTGACTGTGGATTGGTGGAGTCCAAACACTTGAGATGGTTTTGTAACCTTTTCCAGTCTGATGAGCATCAACAACTCTTTATCTGAGCTGTTGAGAAATCTCCTTTGTTCGTGCCATGATACACTTCCAAAAACATTGTGTTGTGTTGTGAAGAGCAGACTTTGATAGATCTCTGTTCTTTAAATAAAAACTGGGGCCCACTCACACCTGATTGTCATCACATTGATTGAAAACATCTGACTCTAAATTCACCTTCAGATTAACTGCTAATCCTAGAGGTTCACATACTTTTGTCTCTCACAAATATGTCATATTGGATCATTTTCCTCAATAAATAAATGAGCAAGTATAATATTTGTGTCTCTTTTGTTTAACTGGGTTCTCTATCTACTTTTAGGACTTGTGTGAAAATCTGATGATGTGAACATAATTTTGTTCTTATGCGCACTGTACAGTGTAAATGTGAATGACAATAAAGTCTGCTTAACCATAAACTCTTAAGTCTAAAATGTGTGTAATATTGAATGATAAAGACAGTATAAACAGTATCATTAAGTGATAATACATATTAGTGTAAATGTGTGTAATAGTGAATGATAAACAGTATAAAGTGTTATAAAGTAATAATACATAACATTAGTGTAAATGTGTGTAATAGTGAATGATAAACAGTATAAACAGTGTAATAAACACATCTTTACCTTCAGCTCTAGTGTCGCTATTGAGGATGTGAATCATCTTCTTCTCTGAGCTGGATCTTACCTTCCATATGAAAGGAGCGCCCCCTGCTGTTTACTGCTGGATCTGATCGGCTCATTCTCCTCTCAGTACAGTAGGTGACAGAACACAAAATCTCTATTTTAATAAACAACACTGTATTCAATAAAACTTTTAGTCAATTAATTTATTCCTCTGTGTCAGTATATTTATGTTGTGTGACAGGTGTACAAAAATAATATTTACAGAAGATATTTTACAGAGGAGGAGGGTATCCTGCATGTATGACAGACAGTGTTGCAAATAACGGCGTTAAAAAATAACGGCGTTACGTAACGACGTCATTTTGTCAGTAACGGGATAAAATAATTAATTACTTTTCCTGTCGTTACAACGCCGTTGTATAATTTGTAAATAATTTTGTCCAGCCCGTTTTTGGAGTTTTGTGTGAAATTATGTCAAATTTGCCTTTTTTCCTCCGTTTTTTGTGTTGTTCCAATACACACAAAGGAAATAAACATGTGCATAACAAAACATGTGTAATTGCAATAATTTCCTGGGAGAAATACTTCATTTTCTGGAAAAAATTCAGGGGTGCCAACACTTTCGACCATTACTGTAGAAGGTTTTTTATATTCAATATAACAAACAGTTGTTTGCTTTAGGTTGCATACAAAGGCAAGAAATGTGTAACTTCATTTATTAAGATGTCTGAAGATACAGAAGACAATTACTATATACAGAATTGGAACTTAACGTTCATACAGTAACTTAACGTTCAGACAGCACTGTACAACAACGCTCTCAGCTGTAGAGGAGCTGATGTGACTTAGGCATACACTGATCTCCATCATCATATAAACACATACAATATTAATAAAAACCACTGCTTGTTTGTATAACACTAATTTAACCCTTAAACTCTTATTACACTGCACTGTCAGAAATAAAGGTTCAGCACAGGACTGATTTTTCATATGAAAGAGATAAGTGAACTTTTAATACCTAAATCTTATAACTGAACAACAAACAAAATCATTCAGTTCAAAGCTTTATGAAACAAACTTGCCATAATTCAGTTTCTAATGGATTTATGATTGGGAGGAACCTCAAAACAAGAAAATAAGAATTCATAATAAATCACAATGTTAACATGTGTAGAAGTGCTTTATGAATGATTGGATGGTAATATTCCCCAGTTGTGCCACTGGGTGGCACTGCAGATGTACTGCCCACACTTCAGTTGATTGTGCAGTTACAACTACAGCCCTCAGGCTGTCATTACATAATCAATTTTGGACATTGGACTTACAATTTTAAACAGTTTTTTAATTTAAAAGGCATACTTATAGAGCTAAAGTAGCTTTGAGATCTGGCAGCAATAACTAAGACAGAATAATCAGCACCATCTGGTGTAATGTCTGCTTGGTTCAGTTTGCTTGGCTGAGTGAGTGGGTACTTATTAAACATTTGTTATTGCAAGTTCAGTTCCTACTGAGGCTATAAAACCGCAGACATTTTAAGATTTGCAAATTAAAGTGCAAAAAAACTATTTACTGTCAAATACAGTAAACGTATTCAACTGTTTATAAAAGGAGATACTAAATAATCTAGTATATGGACATGGCATCAACATTTAACAACAACCACCATTACATAATATTCACAAAAATGTCATTTAGAACATAGCTGAAAGATTTCAGATATACTGCTTTGGGGTTTAGGGCATTTAAGAGAAATAATACAGTAGACAGAGTAATGCTGCTGTTACTGAGGGTTCAACCTGTGACCCGTCCTTACATATTGTCTTAATAAAATCTTTTGAGTTCTGCATTGTGAAAATTTGTAATTTTTTTTAACAAACTTTAAAAAGATAGTTAAATAAAACAATATATAATTTTTTAAATATATTTTAAGTTTAAAATAAAATTGAGCCCATATTTCATTTGTCCCAGAATCTCATATGAACTTCAGTTTTTAATTTAGTCTAATTTGAACATCCATTCATGCAATATGTTTGTAATGTCTGTACAAGTTAAACACTATAGTCTGCCTCTGAATGTGGCTCTCTGTTTATCCAGTGTTGTATACAGGGGTGTGAGGTACTGTTCCACATGGCTAACAGCTTTGTTTAGAGTCCATTGTTCTGCCACAACCTCCACCGAGTCCAGCTTGACTCCTGTAGCAGGGTCAACCTTCTTAATTGGTTTATTCTGTCCATTAAGGGAGGTTGTGGTTATACTGTTGCCCCAGCACACAAAAGCAAAGAATACAGCACTCACTACTGCAGACTGGTGTAACATCCATAGGAGCTAAGTGCATGCAACAAAAGGCCTCAGCCTCCTAAGGAAGTACAGATGGTATTGACCTTTCTGGTACATGGAAGTTTCAATTTAGTTTAGCTAGTTTAGTTTAGTTAGCTTGTACATCCCAACCACTTCCACATGTACTCCATCCACAGTAACTGGTGACAAAGCAGGTTCGGACCATTTCAGTACATTTGATCATTGTGGAGACACTGTGAATAGTAGGTGTGAGGAGTTTGGAGCAGACAGTAGTTGCTGGTGGACACAGGGTTGAATAGCTGTGGTGGATAAAGGGGTAGCTTTGCATGGTCCGTGGCATTGTTTTTTAAAGGTATATTAATCTGTGTAGGACACAGATACAGTGGAAAATGATGAGAGAACTGATTTAACTCATTTGCCCTTTCAACATTACCATCTGCTTAGTTGGGCTGCTTTATTCAAAGTCTTCACTACAGTACATTCAAAGCTGTATGAATTCACTGGTGTACTGGAAGAGAAGTCTTCTGATTAACGCTCTTCCCACATTCTTAAAACTAATTCAGTTTCTCTCCAGTGTGAACACGTTGGTGTTTTAGAAGATCACGGTTTTGACTGAAACTATCTCCACACTCTGAACATATATATGGTCTCACTCCTGTGTGAATATGCTGGTGTCGCTGGAGGCTACTCTGACGATTAAAACTCTTCCCACATGCAGAACAGTGGTATGGTTTTACTCCGGTGTGAATATACTGGTGTTGTCGGAGATAATTCTGTACAGTAAAGCTCATTCCACACTCTGAACACTGATATGGTTTATTTCCTGCATGGATACGCTGGTGTTTTTGGAGATTACTCTGTTGAATAAAACTCATCCCACACTCTGAACACTGATAGGGTTTCTCTCCTGTGTGAATACGCTGGTGTCTTTGTAGACTACTCAGCTGATTAAAACTCTTCCCGCACTCTGAACACTGATACGGTTTCTCTCCTGTGTGAACACGCTGGTGTTTTAGCAGATCACTGTTTTGATTAAAAGTCATTCGGCACTCTGAACAATGATATGGCTTTTCTCCTGTGTGAATGCGTTGGTGCTTTAGGAGATTACTCTGTTGATTAAATTTCTTTCCACACTCTGAACAAGAATACGGTTTCTCTCCTGTATGAATTCGCTGGTGTTTTAGGAGATTACTCTGTAGAGTAAAACTCTTCCCACACTCTGAACACTGATACAGATTCACTCTTGTGTGAATACGCTGGTGTTGTTGCAGATGACCCTTATGATTAAAACTCCTCCCACACTCTGAACACTGATGTTTTTCCTGCATTTGTCTGTAAGATGTATCAGAATGGAGAGTATCAGATGATTGAGAATCAAAAGCTCCTCTGGATGCCACATTCTCTTCTTTTATCTCTACTGATTTCAGCATGGTGATGTATTCCTCTTGGTAGTATCTCCTGATGCTTGTGGCACTGTACACCAGAATCAGGAGAAGATTTAACAGGACATTGTTAATTCCTGCAGGATAAAAAATAAAAAAATACATTTCAAATAGAAGACTGACATACAGTTTTGTCAATGAAAAGATTGTTTTTGTTTTATAGGCAATAGAACATCAAAATCAGTTTCTTATAACATTTGCCCCAAAGTGTTATTGTTAAATAGGGAAAAAAAAAATAATATATATATATATATATATATATATATATATATATATATATATATATATATATATATATATATATATATCCTATATTATTTTTTTACACTTTATACGGTAATTGTGAGTTAAACATTAGTATTAAAAATGTAATATTAAAAATTAGTCAGTTTGGGTACTGACCCAAACAAAGCCATTTGTGTTACTAACTACAGTTATTACAGTCAGACCACAGCAGCTCATGTACAACACAACAGAGCTTTATACAGCCTTTAGAGCAGCACTGAACAGAACTATCACCAAGAAACCCAGTTACACAGCTACCAGAACCAAGTCTAGTAGTGAACTGAACCAGCACCAAGAAACCCATTTACACAGCTACCAGAACCGAGTCTAGCAGTGAATAGAACCAGCACAGAGAAACCCAGTCATACAGCCAGCAGAACCGAGTCTAACAGTAATAAACACAGCTAGTCTCAGGAGCACATTTTCTACGTTAGATGAGAAGTTTAATCAATAAAAAGAGCCAAACCACAGCAGAGTGCAGAAATGTGTAAGTGTACATATAACATCTTTAATCCGTACACTAATACAACATTCTTCATTTTATCTACTTACCGTCTTATGCAGCCGTCTGTCTCTCTGTCTGTCTGTCTGTCTCTCTTCTTCTGTTCAGATTGTGGCAGATGCTAAACCAACTGAAGTTTCATTACCGCCACCTACTGAGCTGGAGTGTGAAGTGTGACGTCGGTCCAGCTCAGTAGGTCACATATCCAGTGTGAGCAGAGGTGACAGGTTGCGGTTTTGGTTCCAGATTGTGCCTGTGATTAGATACTTTAGATGGTGTAGTTTGTGTAGGGTGGCTTTGAGCTCAGGGAATATTTCAGACCTGACAATCCTGACTGAGCGCTGTTGTTAACTCTGACAAAGCATCAAAATAAATATTAATGAAAAACAGTGTTGTTCATTTCCCATTATGATTCAGTTCACAAATACATCTACAATCAAAGAAAGACTTTGAAGGGCAAATACACTAGCAGTTTGTCAGCATTACCTCATTATTAAAATACAAAATTTGGTTGTAGGATTGTCAGTAAAATCTAAAACTGTTTACTTCAGGTTTATCAAACCCTACCAGTCCACACAGCAAATGTTTGCTCAGATTAGATAAAATAGATCATTGAATAAGGAACACAGCCAACATAAATAGTACTTTGTTTTCCATTTACAGAAAATGAATATGGCCCTGTAAAGGTCACATGATTGCAGCTTTTTGAGGGGGACCTTAAACAATTTATCATCTGTAAATGTCAAATATTTATTTCGGCACACATGAACATCTGACAACATGTAATTTTTGTTTGTACATGTGATATTTTTGCATGTGCAGGTGATTGTAAGCAATGAAAGCATCACGGATACCGGTAGTCATTAATTTTCAATTAGTCAATGACACCTAGTGGAGTTCAGCAATATGAACATGACATACACATAGGTGATAAATTCAGCTCTGCTTAACTTTATGCAAATGAGTGTTGGCTACAACCACTCAGAAAACAGGTGTGTCTAAAATGATCCACTTGTTTACCTACTGATCAAATAAAATGTTCTATACAGGGTAACAGTGATGAAGACCAGAGAGAATTCTGAAATTTACACCAAAAAACTAATTTTGACCTTTTGCCATAAACATTCTGGAACATCAACAGTGGAGGCTGCTGGCAACATTACAATATCTCCAACACATGTGTTTCCATGTTCTAGTGAAGTTGGTCATGAGTATGCATACATCCAGTCACAAGACCAGATCCCTAATCACCAGGCCACAGCTGTCCCCAGTTATCTAGAAATATTTATGGTCCTGTAAATTTCAAAGTTTGTATAGGTTACATACTTTTGTCTGTCAGTAACTGTGCTTCTGTTTTAGATTCAGTGTGATTGCACAACATGAAATTTGACCTCCGCATTTAACTGTCTATTTCTAGTTATGTTGGGTTTGTGTTTAATAAGTTATCATGGGTTTGGTAGTGGGATTTTTCCTTCTTGAACTTTACATGGATTTTGGAATGTTTCTTTGGTGTTCTTTATTCTATCTGGTGTCTGTTTATATCCTTGGTTAGAGCTTTGGTTTTCTTTTATTTTCTTGTTTTGGTCTTGTTTCCTTTAAGACTTCCTGTGTTTATTCTAGTCCAGTTAGATAAGACACTTGTGTTATTTGCTTTCTAGTCATGTTTCAGTATTATAGGTCTCTGTTTTATGTATTAGTTTTGGTTTTTAGGTTTCATGTTCTGGTTGTTCTGTGTTTTGTAATTGTAATCTTCTGGTTATGCTTTGTTTTGGATTTTGTCTGTTTTGTCTCCTCTAGTTTTCCGCCTCGAGGTTGCAGCACCAACTGTCACTCTCTGTCCTTGTGCCTTGTTTTATGTCACTGGCCCTTTAAGTTTTCAGTTTTGTCTAGCCCCGCCCCTGATTATTCCCACCTGTCGTAAATTTCCTTTTGTGTGTATATAGTCCCTCTGTTTTCACCTCTTGTTAGCTGGTCTAACTGTTATGTAGTCAGAAAGTCTCTTTAATCAGTCTATGTATTATATTGTGCTTTTGACTAGTGATGGGCGGATGAAGCCTCACTGAAGCTTTGAAGCTTCTTCCTGATTATGCCGAAAAAGGTTCGAGGCATTGAAGCCTCAGAGAACAGCGACATCTGGTGGCTGAAATAAATGATTAC
>BRDA01070281.1:0-13625 GCA_036984385.1 Crenuchus spilurus
AAACGAGGCAAAGATTTCAGCTGTGAGGCAGGTAGGCAGAGGAGCAGCTGGAGGGTTCAGCAGTGATCTGAATGCTGTGAATAATTTCCGACAGTTTGTCAGAGAACCGATCTTATTGTGATAGAAGTCAGTTTTGGCAGTTGTGAGGCAGTCTGAGAATGAAGCCAAGAGTAACTGGTAGTTTGATAGGTCTGAAATGATATGCCTTTTTTGCCATTTCCTTTCGGCAGCCCGGAGTTTTAAGCGTAATACAGTGTAGTCATCCTGTCCCATGTGCAGAAAAACACCCCCAAAACATGATGCTTCCACCCCCATGCTTCACAGTAGGGATGGTGTTTTTGGGATGGTACTCCTCATTCTTCGTCCTCCAAACACGGTGAGTGGAATTAAGACCAAAAAGTTCTATTTTGGTCTCATCAGACCACAGCACTTACTCTCATTACTCCTCTGGATCATTCAAATGGTCATGGGCAAACGACAGGCCTGGACGTGTGCTGATTTAAGCAGGGGAACCTTCCTTGCCATGCATGACTTTAAACCATGACGTCTTAGTGTATTAGCAAGAGTAACCTTGGAAGCTCTCTTCAGGTCATTGACCAGCTCCTCCTGTGTAGTTCTGGGCTGATTCCTCACCTTTCTTAGGATCATTGAGGCACCACGAGATGAGATCTTGCATGGAGCCCCGGTCAGAGGGAGATTGACAGTCATGTTTAGCTTCTTCCATTTTCTAATAATTGCTCCAACAGTTGATCTTTTTTCACCAAGCTGCTTGGCAATTGCTTTTTCACCAAGCTGCTTGGCAATTGCCCCGTAGCCCTTTTCAGCCTTGAGAAAGTTTACAATCTTGTCTCTGGTGTCTTTGGACAGCTCTTTGGCCTTGGCCATGTTAGTAGTTGGGAGTCTTACTGATTGTGTGGGGTGGGCAGGTGTCTTTATGCAGCTATCAACCTCAAACAGGTGCATCTAATTTAGAATAATAAGTGGAGTGGAGGTGGACCTTTTAGAGGCGGACTAACAGGTCTTTGAGGGTCAGAATGTTTGCTGATTGGCAGGTGTTCAAATACTTATTTGCAGCAGTAACACACAAATAAATTATTAAAAAATCATACATTGTGATTTCTGGATTTTTTCTTTTAGATTATGTCTCTCACAGTGGACATGCACTTAAGATGAAAATTTCAGACCCCTCCATGATTTCTAAGTGGGAGAACTTGCAAATTTGCAGGGTGTTCAAATACTTATTTTCCTCACTGTACATACATTCATACACAGACATACACATTCATACACACACCAAGGTAAATTTTTTAGAGTAGCCAATTCACCTGATCTCCATGTTTTTGGACTGTGTATAGTGACATACACAGTCATATCAGAGTGTTATGACCATCCCTGGTTTGGAACGAACTCGGCCTGGGATGCATAGATGTTATGTGACAGCATTTGCTGCATGTATAAATAAGTGAGCACACCAGTCAGTTGTAGCACAGTGTAAAACTATAATTATAGGCAAAGGACGTGATTTGACTGATGTCCCAAAGGGCATGATAACAGGGATAACTGGGTGAAGGGAGGTAGCATCTTGGAAACTATTGACTTTGTGAGATGATCTACAGTATGTTGAATTGCCACTGAAGCCAGATGGGAACAATGACTCTGGCAAGTGGTACAGAGCAATAGAAGTTCCACGGTGTACCAGTTAATCTCTATAATGAACACAGGAGCAAAGAAAACTGTCAGGGATCACCATGTCACGTGACGAATATGATGTCCCAGGTCAAGTTAATTCCAAACCAGGGGTGGTTATAATATACTGATATGACTGTGTATTTGAAGTCTAGTTTGTATTAATTTTTGAAAAGTAATTTTATTCAAACTCAAAATAAATATAATCATTTGATATACTGGACCAACACCAACAGACGCCATGACACCCCTCTGGCCAAAACATCATGGACTGCAGAAACTTCACACTGGACTTCAGACACTTTGAATTTTGTCCCTCTCCAGTATTTTTTCTAGACTCTAGGCCCCATTCATTCATCTTCTTAACTGACTAATCCTGGATAGGGTATTTCTGAGTCCCCCTACCCCTTAATTGGACACTGTGGAGGGCATCAAATTAATTTAACTGTAGCCAGGAAATGGTGCCAATCCATTGCTGAGAGATACACAGTATTTATACTGTTTAATAGCCATTTACTCCAAATGAAATATTCTCATAATTTGAAATACTAGATTTTTGATTTTCACTAGGTATAAGCTTTACTGATCAACATTAAATAGATGTTGTAGTGTCTTTCCACTTGTCCATGTTTCTGTTCAGTATAAAGTCCACATTTCAGAAGAATTTGGCAACAGATGGGTTTCTTTCTCCATATACTGTACCTCCAAAAACAGAAAAAAGGTGACTTCACTTTTAATGTCAGTGAATGTGTAGAGATTTTTAAATTTGGGAAAATTTTTATTGGTCCAGTTGTAATGTTCACACATCAGCTGTTCTTCAAATAAAAGCATAACAACATGGAGATACATGGTTTTTATATGACAGTGATGATATACACTTGGTGACCTACGTTCATTTCACAAACATACACACCACCAAATGAGACAGACTTTGAAACAAAAATTCACTAGAATTCCTGTTTAGAACCACAAGTAAGACTTCAGTCTTTAGCATTGAAAAAATAATTATTTGTGGCTTCGTGGATGAGCAGGATTGCATCCAGTTTCTGAATTGGGCTCTTTGGCAGTGCAGCAATCAGCCATGAAGTTGTCTTGTCAGGCAAAATGTTCCGAGACCACGACAGCTCCACTGTGGCCTCTCTTTCGCTCTCTCGCTCTCGCGTGCTCTCTTTTGCTCTCTCACGCTCGCTCACTCTCGCTCAGTCTCTCTCTCTCTCTCTCTCTCTCTCTCTCTCTCTCTCTCGCTCAGTTTCTCTCGCTCACTCTTATTACATGTCATAACTTTTGCACATGTTAAATTCAGTCAGTAAACAGTGAATGCATTCAAATGTGAAGAAATGTGATCTATGTTGAGGAATGATTAACTGACTCTCTAGTATGTGTGGGCACGTGCAGGTGGGAAGAGGAGGTTTTGGCCTTATGGCAAGTAAACCAACTTGGTGTAAGGCGTCAACATCAGAGAGGAGGAAAATGGTGGTCGAGGAGGCAGAAAGGAGAGCAAAGACTGTCTCCCTTGCCAAGCAGGGACAATGGACAAGGTGGGAAGGCCTGGAGAGGAGAAGTCTAAGCTGGAGGGAGCTCTGGGAAATGGAAGCAAGTACCATCAGTTTCATTATCAGAGCCACCTTTGATGTGCTCCCATCTCCAAAAAACCTCCACCAGTGGTATGGGGAGGACCCAACTTGTGCCCTCTGCCAAACTCCAGCTTCTCTAAAACACATCTTGTTGGGTTGTAAGAATAGCCTTACACAAGGCCGCTACACATGGAGGCATAACCAGGTCCTTAAGAGTCTAGCACCAGTTATAGAGAACAAAAGGAACAGCAGCAATTCCTTGCCATCAAGTACTAAGTTCATCACTTCTCCAATCTTTGTCCAAGAGGAAAAAAAGTCCTACCATCCTCCTCCCAAACCGGAAGCTGGAAGGCTAGCTATGGCCCGGGACTGGAAAATGCTAGTTGATATTGGCCAACAACTAATTTTTCTACCCAAAATCACAGCCACCACTTTAAGGCCAGACTTAGTGCTGTTGTCCCCTTCACTGAAATCTGTTTACATCACAGAGCTAACAGTGCCATGGGAGAATTCGGTAGAGGAGGCCTATGAGCGCAAGAAACTGCGCTACATGGAACTGGCTTCAGATGCTCAACAAAGAGGATGGAACGCAAAAGTCTATCCAGTTGAGGTGGGATGCAGAGGTTTTGTGGCTTCGTCTACCATCGAATCTTGGCATCCATGGAGAAGCTCTGCGAAGGGCAATTAGATCAGTCTCTGAAGCGGCCGAGAAAAGTAGCCAGTGGATATGGATAAAGTGGAAGGACCTTTTATGGGCTCAAACTGCAAAATCGCCTCACTAATCCACTCCACTAGAGAAGCTGGTCATAACCCCTGCTAGGAAGAGTTTGAACAAGGTTGGCTCTAAGCTTGACCCAGGGAAGAGGATGTCCCCTGCCTTGCATAGTCCCATGGGCTGTGCTGTTCTAACAGCCAGGCAACTCTCATGGTTGGGCATTGGACACAAGCTCAGGGCTGATCACCCTGTAGCTGGCCACCTTTGATGAGGGTGTATAGTGTTAAAAGGCCGAAACACCCAAAGATTCAAAGGTACACTACTGAAGATGTCACAATTCCTAAATCTCCCACAGCTGAGTAACAACCCATATGCCTCTCTTAACATCAAGGCTAACTTCATGTGCATACCATCTATTGGCAAAATGGACAGCCTACCATCAAGTCCAGTGTTTATGAATCTGTCCAAATGTTTGTGGACACCCCTTCGCTCATCTACCCATTGCACCCATTGCTGACGCAGACACGCTGACGCAGACACACACAGCTTGTCTAGCCCAGTAGAGAAGTACTGCCAATAGAAAAGAACTCTGGAGCAGATTAACATGAAATACTGGCATGCTGTCTAATGCCAGGCTTGGGCAAGAGGGGTATAAAGACCCCAGCATTTGCATCTGGAGCAGTTCAACTGTGTACTCCATTCTATCCAATACTTTTGGGTTGAGTTGAGGATGAGGAGGGGTTGTGATCATCCAACATCTTGAGCACACTCTTGAAAAAAAATCAGGATGATCTCTCTTTTAATACCTTTAATTTTGGAAGAAACAATGATTTTTTTGTGTCTTTGGATAGAAAGTTAACTTGAACCACTACACATGACTGTAGCTTGACTTCCAGTAACAGGGTTTGAAGGCAGTGCATGTGTTGGATACTGTAGCACAAGACTTAGGTTTATTATGAAATGCTCAGTAAATAATATGTTCTGCTATTTTCCGTCCCTGCATACATAGAAACATATGTTACATTTGTTCAACAATATCTCATTGTATTTTAGACTCTCCTGTTGTTCAGAGTGAAATGCACAATTTCCTGGAACAATGTGTTTTCATAAGTAATGATCCTCCAAGAACAGAGCCAGCCATGAAAAACAGAACGTTGTCTTGTGAGTTTACCCCTCATTTACCGAACTGTCCAAGCATTTATGCAATACCGAAGCATATTAACTACTGGGTAAGATGGGTATTTCCAGGCCTAACTGATTTACAACAGCAAAAAGTTAGTTTTCCATTCTAAAAAAGACAGATATGCACATGCATACATAATATCCACAATGCCTTTCTCTCCTTTTTTCACACACAATATGTCTTTTGTATTAGATGTAGTTCAGTTACTGCAATGCAAAGTTTTGCTCTTTTCTTTCTGCATCAGTAAAGTGGATCCAGACTGCCCCGAATTCAGTAGGAGTCTACACTGAAACAGCATATTTATAGACAATGGCTTTTACTAAAAAGATCATAAAGAGCTGGTTGTAATATCATTGTTTAAACTCATTAAACAAGCATTAGACTAATGTGGAACACTCAACCCAAAATGACTAATTACACAATGAGGTTTAACCTCAAAAAGACAGTAATAAATTAATATTGTTTTAATGGAATGATGGAAATCAAAATTCAAGAGCACATTTTGGTTTGGAGCTTATATGCTGTATCATGGTCTGCATTTCACCTCGGATAGAGAGAAAGTACTATAGCAATGTTAAACAGCCACTAAGCAAAGCAGCCTTTGATTTCCACTTGCTAGCATCTGTCTTTTCTTTTTGAAAATAAAAGTATATTATAGAAAAAATGCATTTTCAATTGCATGTGGTAAATAAAAAGGTTGATCAACAGGAAAACAATTGACAAGTACAGTCAAGCATCAATAAATTTAGAGTATCGTGAATTCAAAAAGGTTAACACTTATAAATCTTTATTTTTTATGTTATGTGACATATTTCTAACCTTTTTGTTTTAATTTTGATCAGTATGACTTTAGAATATGAAACATCAGACGTGTCTTAACTGGACTAAGGATAAAAAGAACTGGACTGTTACTCAGTGCTCCAAAGTTCTCTTTTCAGATAAAAGTCAGTTTTGTATTTCATTTGTAAATCAAGGTTCTAGAGTCTGGAGGAAGAGTGGAGAGACACAGAATCCAAGGTGTCTGAAGTCCAGTGTGAAGTTTCTGTGATGGTTTGAGGTGTCATGTCACCTGCTGGTGTTGGTCCACTGTATTTTATCAAGTCCAAAGTCAACACAGTCATCTACCAGGAGATTTTAGAGCACTTCATGCTTCCATCTGCTGACAAGCTTTATGTACAACCTTTATGGAGATCCTTTTCCAACCGCTGCCCACAAAGCCAACACTATTACCAAATGTTTGTGCTGGATTTATCAGTCAACTCATGAGCTATAAGCCATACTGATCAACATTTAGACAAAAAAAGGCTTGAAATATGACCATTTCCATGTCATGAATATAAAATATATGACAATTTACCCTTTTGAATAAAACTTTGAACAAAAATGTATTTTTTCATTATATTCTCCTTTTTTAGTGTGTGACTATTAACTTGTTTTTCAGCCAGTTTTTATACATACTGTGAAAGCCATGATCTTCTGGCATCAGGCGTAATGGTGGTGAAGTCCAAGAACTGGCCAAGAGCATGTCCTCCACTTTCTCAGTCCCAGCACATGACATATGTCAGATCAGAGGAAGAGAAGCACTCTGGGCTTCAGTACACAGTTGTTTTTTCCACCCCAATCCCACAAAACCACAAATCCCCTCACAGATCTTCTTCTTGGCCTAAAGGCATGCAGCCCCACACGAGCCCCATGACCTGGAGGAAAAATTAGCTTGGCCACTGATTGAGCTTCCTGGGTGAACATCACTGGCAACCGCAGAGAGATATTTTATATCCAGAGAATGGTTATAAGATGTTGATGGAGAAGGAGAACTTAAGAAAGAAGGAAAAGCTGTGCCGTGGTCAGGTCTTAATGGGGTACACTCTGAAATGCAAAGATGCCAAAAAAGGACACTTTGGAGCAATGCCACAGAAGAACCACTTTTGGTTCCCTAAAGTGCCTTTCAGAAGATGCTTCAGTAAAGAGTCATTGTTGTAAATGAGATGTGTGAGAGTCGAGAAAGTTTTCAAAGTTTTAAAGAGTGAAAGACGTCCCAGAACTGTAATTCCAAGCCAGAAACTGTTCACGGACCTTTGTTTTTAGGAAGGTTTTGTAGGATTTCAGGTTGAAGCGTGTTGAGCTCTGTTGAGGAGATCTGATTTGTGTTGAGTTGCACACACCAACTCTGTGCTCCTCTTCACAATCAGTTCACTTCTCATTTCTTCTTTCACAACAATGGTGTCTTTCAGCTCCTGGACAAAGAAGCCTTTCGAAGTGTGCCAGAGAAGTTCCTGATGGCAGTTATTGAAGGGTGACAGGAATTCCTCCACATTTTCCTACTCCCAAGATGTTGACACTTCCTCTCAAAGGTTTTGATATCCTGTGAACAGCAGTTACCAGAAGACACATTTGTATCACACTTTTATAATTGTGACTCTGCAGCTTGTGCTCACGTGGCACCTTTGTAATGTTCTTCACTCTTAACACTGTAAAGTTGAGTGTATCATATTTGATACATAGTTGAGGTTTTTTAAGACCTCTTCATCATCACATTCTAGAAATTCTACATTAGTTTACATTACATTACATTACATTGCATTTAGCAGACGGTTTTATCCAAAGTGACTTACAGTAGTATAAAAAGTACAAATGCAGAAAAATACTAAAGTTAAATAATTAACATTCCGATATAGAATGTTGAATGAATATCAGTACTCATGGGAAGTAGTTGGGATCACTAGAGCAGGTGCACTTTGAAGAGCTCGGATTTTAGGAGTTTCTTGTGACCAGTGAGGGACACCTCTGCTCTAGTGGTGGTAGGCAGCTTGTTCCACCATCTTGGAACTACTGAGGAGAACAGTCTAGATTGCTGAATGTTAGGCAAAGCAAGGTGACGTTCAGTGGAGAAGCGAAGCGACCGGGCCGGGACATAAGCTTTTAGGAGCGAGTGCAGATAAGAGGGAGCCTGCTCTGTCATCACCTTATAGGCAATTGTGCAGGCTTTGTGTTTGATCCGGGCAGCAATCGGAAGCCAGTGTAGCTCAGTGAGCAGTGGGGTGACGTGAACGTTTTGGTTGGTTAAAAACCAGACGTGCTGCTGCATTCTGGACTATCTGTAGTGGTTTAATAGTGCAGGCTGGGAGGCCTGTTAGCACGGCGTTGCAGCAATCGAGGCGTGAGATAACCACAGCTTGTACCAAGAGTTGAGTGGCATGTTGCGTTAGGAATGGTTTGATTTGTCTGACATTATAGAGCACAAAGCGGCAGGACCGTGCAACAGAGGCCACGTGATGTGTGAATGAAAGCTGAATGAAAAAAGTGAATGAAAGCTCATTTGTATAATGATGTTAATAATAATGTATACTTTGTAAATAATAATACGCATAAATAAATGTTAAATACCTGATGTATAAAATTAGATACATGTCATTTGGCCCCTGGTAGGTCATCCATGCACTGCATGCACCAGATGGTACATGCAGATGTCTAAATCTGAGTAAAATGTAAAGGAAACCATGTGTATAATGGGTTAAAAAGTTTGTGTTCTGTATGTTTTTGTTGGTTTAAACATGATGATTCTGGATGTATCAGATTTGATACAAAAGCTAAACTCAGTATGAAATATTTTCATTTCTTTTTGTGTAATTTGTCAGATGTTCAAAGAATTAGAGCTTTCTGTCAATCACTTGATGTTGCTGGCTTTACATGGTTAAAAATAAAAGTTCTTAAACGGGCTTTGGCTTGGATATTAGGTTTTAGGAGAAACTTTTAAAGGATTCATATCATATATTTTTCCTATTTTTTGTCATTTTCTCTGGTCCACTAATGGCATTTGTGTGGTTTTATTTACCACAATCAGCTATAATTATTCCCTTAAAATTAAACAGGGTGTTTTTTTACTGTGCTTTTAAGACTGAATGTAAATGATTTTTGTTGTGATTGGCTGCTCAGTATTTTGCCTCATTCAAAAACCTGTCTGGGCTGAAATACTCAATATAAAATGGGCCAAGCTAAACTTCTGCAAGCCAGATAGACTGATATATACTATATGTCCAAATGTTTGTGGACACTCTTTCTAATGAATGCATTTAGCTACTTTAAGTTGCAACCATTGTTGACACAGATGTACAAATACACACACAACTTGTCTAGTCCCTGTAGAGAAGTACTGCCAATAGAATAAGATCTCTGGAGCAGATAAATATGAAATAGTGACACAATATTTAATTCCAGGAGTACGATAGAGTCATTTAAAAAAAACCCAGCCCTGAAGTTTGGAACAGTGGACCTGTGTTCTGTGGAATGGTGGTTCTCCAGCCATGTGTTGGGGTGTTGATCATCCAATATCCTTCATTAAGTGAATATAATCATATCCTCAGAGCAATGCTAGTAGAAAGCCCTGCCTGGGTAGTAGACTCCATGAAAAGCAGAATAAACTCTTTTTTAAGCATCTAAAATCTTTTGGTTGTGAAAGAAACAATGAATGAGCAGGTGTTCCAATACTTTTGTCCACAGAGTATAAAAGCATTGTTTTTTATAACATCAAAAATGTAATTTCATTAAAGACTTTTACAGATTAGTAAGATACACTATATTGACTAGGAAGTAAATATTGTGTTTTTTGTTTATATATTCTATTGTATTATATTATATTATATTATATTATATTATATTATATTATATTATATTATATTATTTTATATTATATTATATTATATATTTTTTATTATATGGGTCCTTTAACTGGTAGAGAAAAATATGGATCTTCAAAGAACATCTTTGATATGTTTTTTTAAATAAAATAATTGCTTGAAAATGATGTTCTTCATGAGATAACTTGATTTTCCAAAGTAACTTCATTTCCCATCATTTTTTTATGTGTGTGTGCGTTCTTTTCAGCACTTAAACTAACAACAGCATTATTGATGGCCTCCACATGTGCTGAAGATAACTGTGGATGCGCATGGTTTGATTTACCAGTAGGCTGTTTAGTTTTCCTCGTGGAAGAGGTTCAGTCTGTCCACAGAACTGGAGGTAATTGGCCACTGCTAATTTAAAAAAATGATAATTGAGAGACATGGAAGGGTTTAAGAAACCCCAAGGATACGATCTAAACAGCCCAAGCTCGTTTGCTTGCTCTACTTTCTGTTTGATTTTGCTCCCTGAGGCAGATTCTCCCATCTGCACATCTGTAGGGCATACAGCGTTCAGGGTGACAGGCCGGTCACTGTTGCAGGCCTATGCATGCACACGTGTTTTTAGGGCAAACCGAGGCAGAGTTTCAGTGGTGCGATGTGACCCTTCATGACACTGTGGATAGGTAACACCTCTGCACTGTTCTACCTTTCATGGTTATTATGCAATACCAGTAAAACAAATATAGTTTCATGCATGGCCTTCCTTTCAGCTATATTCTTTGAAAATAAATATAACACAACATAAATATTTCAAAACAGCCTCAAATAGCTTTCAAATAACTCATTTTATTGTTTTTCTTGAACAAAAAAAAATTGTCTTCAACAGTCACATACAAACTACTTTAATGTTAAATATACTATGTTCATAATTTATTTCAAAAATGTAAATGTATTTTATATTCATTAGACATAACATGACATCTTTTTTGTTTGTTTGAATGTTGATCAGTTGGCTTTATAGCTCATGAAAATCAGAAATCCAGTCATTCCTGAACCAGAGACATCATCAGAAGTGTCTTACCTGGACTAAAGAGACAAAGAACTGGACTGTTACTCAGTGCTCCAAAGTCCTCTTTTCAGATTAAAGTCAATTTTGCATTTTATTTATAAATCAAGGTTCTAGAGTCTGGAGGAAGAGTGTAGAGACACAGAATCCAAGGTGTCTGAAGTCCAGTGTGAAGTTTCTGCAGTCTGTGATGGTTTGAGGTGCCATGTCATCTGCTGGTGTTGGTCCACTGTGTTTTATCAAAGCCAGAGTCAACACAGCCATTTACCAGGATATTTTAGAGCACTTCATACTTCCATCTGCTGACAAGTTTTATGGAGAAGCTGATTTTTTTTTTCCTGCAAGACTTAATACCTGCCAACAGTGCCAAAACTACTACTATTCATGGTATTACTGCTTGATTGAGTAGTAGTTTCCAGTCTCATTGCCATACTGCTATACAGGACAGACAGCTGTAAGCTATAGTGATCAACATTAAAACACCAATTAAATTATGAACAATACAGACCCATTCCAAAAAATGTTTAATATCATGGAAATGTTGATTAATTTCCATAATTCCATTCAAAAAGTTAAGCTTTCATAGATTATAGATTCAGGGCCAGCAGTTTAAATGATTTCAAGTATTTATTTGTTTATTTTCACATAATTTGGGCTTCCAGCTCATAAAACCCATGAAAACAGGATTAAAAAAAAAATTGAATACTGTGGAGAAATCAGCCCAAATTTTGCAGGGCATGAACGTTTTAAACTAAGTGTGACACACTAATCATCTACTAAACCCCAGGTGTCATTAAATTGCTTCAGTTTGGTTCAATTATCTCAGTTCAGTTCAATATGGGGAAGACTGCAGACATAAAAACTGACCAGAAGGCCATCTTTGATACCCTCCATAGGATGGGGAAGCCACAAAAGTTAAGCTTTAGGAGGCTGGCTGTTCACAGAGTGCTGTGTCCAAGCATATCAATGGAAAGTCTAGTGGAAGGACAAAATGTGGCAGGAGAAAATGCACCGGGGATGACCGGGGGTCAAACCACTTCTGTACCTGAGCCAACGTAGGAAGCGTCTCAACTGGGCCAAGGAGAAGAAGGGCTGGAACGCTAGCCAGTGGGCCAAGGTCCTCTTTTCCGATTAAAGTAAAGTGTGCCTTTCATTCGGGAATCAAGCTCCAAGGGTTTGGAGGAAGACAGGTGAGGAACAGACCCCAAACTGCTTGAGGTCCAGTGTGACATTTCTACAGTCAGTCATGATTTGGTGTGCAATGTCTGGTGCAGGTGTTGGTAAACTCTGCTTTCTTAAATCCAAGGTAACCAGGTATTGAAGATTGACATATCGTTTTGAAAGTACCATATTTTGATTGATTTGATGTGATCTCTTTGATTGATTTGATGTGATCCTAATTTCTTTTTTTTCTGCAAGAACTGAGAAGAAATTTGGGCTGATTTCTCCACAGTATTCTAATTTTTTTGAAATCTTGTTTTCTTGGGTTTTATTAGCTGGAAGCTCAAATTATGTGAAAATAAACAAATAAATAAATAGTTTAAATTCTGGGCCCTGAATCTATAATCTATGAAAGTTTAACTTTTTGAATGTAATTATGGAAATTAATAAACTTTTCCATGATATTCTAAATTTTTGGAATGGGTCTGTATATGTAAATTTTTTTTTACATTTGACTGTATATAAACAAATGGATTTTTGGGGTGATGATTCTTAAGTCTCTTACGAAACTTTTATTTTATTAGGAAAAAACATGTTATGAGTTCAGTGAACCTGTTTACAGTTTAAAGAACTTCCACATAGTGTATAGATTCTTTCAGATAAATGTTTTCAAGCAGTATTTAAGCAAGATGAAGAAATTGAACAGTTCTACAAGGAATTTGAACACGTACTTGTGGAGAATCCCAAGCAGAACCTACTTGTCATCACTGGAGATATCAATGCTAGAGTTTGAGAAAATGCAGCAGAAAGTGAAGTGCTTGGGAAATATGGTCATGGTACAAGAAACGATAGAGGTCAAGCACGGGTAGACTTGTGTGATGAACATGGGTTGTTCATCAGCAACATGCTCTTCCGTCTACACAACAGGCATAGATACATATGGAAGAACCCAAATCAGGAGACCAGAGCTCAGATTGACTACATCCTGATCAACAAGCAGTGGAAACAGTCAATCAATTATGCACGCACATGCCTCCGTGCAGACTATGATTCTGATCACAATCTTGTGATGTTGACATTGAAGATGAGGTTCAAAAGGAAACAAGTGAGGAAGCCAATTCAAATGGACTTTGGAAAACTCAGACAGGACCAGTTCAAGCTGCAGTACCAAGTGGAGGTTGCCAACAGATTTGAAGACTTAGCAAGACTCCAGGAACCATACACATCAGATGAACTGTGGCAGCAAATGAAGAATGTCATGCTGGAAGCTGCTAAAAAGACAATACAGAAGAACCACATCAAACACAAGAACTGGATTACCAGCAAAACCTTTGAGTGGATTAAGAAGAAGCGTGAAGCAAAAACAAAGTCTTCCAGTGATTACAGGAAACTGCAAAGTGAAGTACAGAAGAGGCTCAGAAGAGATAAGCAAGCTGAGTCATTGTGCAGTGAGCTGGAAGAAAATGCAAAGAAAGGGAACAGCAGACCTGTTTTCCAGATAGTAAAGAAGCTTACCAAACCATTCCAGCCTCGCACAGTAGCCATCAAGGACAAAGATGGCATGAAACTTGTGGAACCAAAGAAGGTGTGTCAACAATGGAAAAACTACTGTGAGGAACTG